>JACVVK020000347.1:0-5000 GCA_018292915.2 Batillaria attramentaria | reverse complement strand
ACTTGTCCTTCTGTTGTCACACTCTCCTACCTGTGTCCCGTGTCTTTCTGTTGTCACACTCTCCTACCTGTGTCCCGTGTCTTTCTGTTGTCACACTCTCCTACCTGTGTCCCTTGTCCTTCTGTTGTCACACTCTCCTACCTGTGTCCCGTGTCCTTCTGTTGTCACACTCTCCTACCTGTGTCCCGTGTCCTTCTGTTGTCACACTCTCCTACCTGTGTCACTTGTCCTTCGGTTGTCACACTCTCCTACCTGTGTCCCGTGTCCTTCTGTTGTCACACTCTCCTACCTGTGTCACTTGTCCCGTGTCCTCTCTCTCTCTCCCTCCACGTTTTGCCGCCCCTCTCCCTCCTCCCTCCCCCCCCCTCTGTCTCTCTGTGGCTGGGCTAAGCATCATGAGATGGTGACACTGTTGACATCTGGGACAACGTCATAACGGCCGCCACATCCTTCAACAACACGCGCTACAGACACGTCCGTACATTGAGCCCTATGTCATTCACCAGTTGTATACAGCTTGCTGACTGCCGCATTTAGACTGCCCAGTCACCAGTCGTAGACAGCCTGCTTACTGCCGCATTTAGACTGCCCAGTCACCAGTTGTACACAGCCTGCTGACTGCCGCATTTAGACTGCCCAGTCACCAGTCGTAGACAGCCTGCTTACTGCCGCATTTAGACTGCCCAGTCACCAGTTGTACACAGCCTGCTGATTGCCGCATTTAGACTGCCCAGTCACCAGTGGTATACAGCTTGCTGACTGCCGCATTTAGACTGCCCAGTCACCAGTTGTACACAGCCTGCTGACTGCCGCATTTAGACTGCCCAGTCACCAGTGGTAGACAGCTTGCTGACTGCCGCATTTAGACTGCCCAGTCACCAGTTGTACACAGCCTGCTGATTGCCGCATTTAGACTGCCCAGTCACCAGTGGTAGACAGCTTGCTGACTGCCGCATTTAGACTGCCCAGTCACCAGTTGTACACAGCCTGCTGATTGCCGCATTTAGACTGCCCAGTCACCAGTGGTAGACAGCTTGCTGACTGCCGCATTTAGACTGCCCAGTCACCAGTTGTACACAGCCTGCTGACTGCCGCATTTAGACTGCCCAGTCACCAGTGGTAGACAGCTTGCTGACTGCCGCATTTAGACTGCCCAGTCACCAGTTGTACACAGCCTGCTGATTGCCGCATTTAGACTGCCCAGTCACCAGTGGTAGACAGCTTGCTGACTGCCGCATTTAGACTGCCCAGTCACCAGTTGTACACAGCCTGCTGATTGCCGCATTTAGACTGCCCAGTCACCAGTGGTAGACAGCTTGCTGACTGCCGCATTTAGACTGCCCAGTCACCAGTTGTACACAGCCTGCTGACTGCCGCATTTAGACTGCCCAGTCACCAGTGGTACACAGCTTGCTGACTGCCGCATTTAGACTGCCCAGTCACCAGTTGTACACAGCCTGCTGATTGCCGCATTTAGACTGCCCAGTCACCAGTGGTAGACAGCTTGCTGACTGCCGCATTTAGACTGCCCAGTCACCAGTTGTACACAGCCTGCTGACTGCCGCATTTAGACTGCCCAGTCACCAGTGGTATACAGCTTGCTGACTGCCGCATTTAGACTGCCCAGTCACCAGTGGTATACAGCTTGCTGGCTGCCACAGTTAGAGTGCCCAGTCATCAGTTATATACAGCTTGCTGACTGCCGCAGTTTGACTGCCGCAGTTAGACTGCCCAGTCACCAGTTGTAGACAGCTTGCTGACTGCCGCAGTTAGACTGCCCAGTCACCAGTGGTAGACAGCTTGCTGACTGCCACAATTAGACTGCCCAGTCACCAGTTGTATATAGCTTGCTGGCTGCCACACTTAGACTGCCCAGTCACCAGTTGTATAGAGTTTTGTGACTGCCACATTTAGACTGCCCAGTCACCAGTTGTATACAGCTTGCTGGCTGCCACAGTTATAGTTACAGCTTAGTCATAGTTATACCTTAGTTATAGATAAAGCTTAGTCATTGTTACGTAGTGAATGTTCGAAGAGCCCGTCGTCTTACCGAGGAATACGATGACAGTCAGGCAAACACTCTTCACGTAGCGAGTTCTTATATTGACTGCGGAAGAAGTCTCATTCACTTACGAAAAGACTCGTGAGCGCGTAGAGAAGTTATAGCTGTGTGGAGTTTATTACAGCACGTGTCTGGTGTCACACTGCACGCTCAAGCTTCGCACATATGAGCTTCTTTCGTGCACACACACACACACACACACACACACACACACACACACACACACACACACACACACTCACACACACACACTCACACACACACACACACACACACACACACACACACACACATCTCCAAGGCTTTATATAGTCTCCTAGCGTTCTCGCACATTGTAGACTGAAACTCTATTATGAAGAAACCATTTAAAAATCAGAACGTAAATCACCTCATTACTATTTTAAATCTGAGAAGAATCCAGAATTATCAAGTACACGCCCGCCGAATCTAGGCGCGTTATATAACACCTTCTAATCGTAAACAACCCCTAACAAAGCGATTTGCACGAGATTTCTGGGAAACTCAGACCTTGACCCTAAACGTTTACCGCCTCCCGTGGCAAGATTAGCTATAGTTAAAACAAGGTCACCACTAAAACAAGGTCACCACTAAAACAAGGTCACCACTAAAACAAGGTCACCACTAAAACAAGGTCACTACTTGTAGAATTTTCGTATAAAACAAGAGAAACTTCTAGAACACGGAAAACAGATCTACATTATTAAAACACAATCAAACGATGTAAACTAAACGAGGAAATTTCTAACCTTCTTTTAAAAAAACCAAAAAAAAAAACAAAACAACCCAGCTATTATCTGTCAACACAGTACAAAGACCACAAACCAACCAAGCACACAGCCTCACTCGTAACAGTCATAGTTATAGCCTAGTCATAGCTTACTTTTAGTTATAGCTTAGTCATAGTAATAGCTTATAGATGTAACTTAGTCATGGTTAGTTACAGTTATAGCTTAGTCATAGCTTAGTTATAGCTTAGTCATAGTTGTAGCTTACTTATAGCTTAGTCATAGTTACAGCTTAGTCATAGCTTAGTCATAGTTGTAGCTTAGTTATAGTTATAGCTTAGTCATAGTTGTAGCTTAGTTATAGCTTAGTTATAGTTATAGCTTAGTCATAGTTGTAGCTTAGTTATAGTTATAGCTTAGTCATAGTTGTAGCTTAGTTATAGTCATAGCTTAGTCATAGTTGTAGCTTAGTTATAGCTTAGTCACAGTTATAGCTTAGTCATAGTTGTGGCTTAGTTATAGTTATAGCTTAGTCATAGCTTATAGTTATATACTGGTCCGCAAAAGTTAAGGGCCGGCCCTTGTTTTCAGTAGCTTTACATATATTTATTTTACACTAACACAACGACGTTGAAAATGACTCAAGTTGGGCTACGCTGCAACTTTGCTTAGTGCTGCACGTGCCCAAACCTGTTTTGCAGACATTACAGTTAAGCAACAGTGTTTTCAGCGGCGCCGAAAATGTTGCAAATTCACGAGAATTTTACGAAAGTTTTGTCGTTTTTAGCTGAAGAAGCAGTGCCGCTGCAGGCTTCTGGCATATTGCACGTGCATGCCATGTCCCTAGTGAACCCTGCTCAGCAAAAGTTAGACACGAATGGGTATTTAAGGGCGGCAACCAGGGCTCTCAATAAGCATGCCTCCAAGACAGAGACTTTCAACACTTGATCGTGGACGGGCGCTGGGATGGCTTCAAAATGGAACTTCTGGCCGAGAAGTCGCCAGACGGCTTGGAGTGAGCCACTCCGTCATCCAACGTCTGCACGAACGCTTCCAGGCCACCGGAAGTGCGGATGAACGGCCCCGCTCCGGACGCCCACGAGCAACGAACCGGCGCAACGACCGTTACCTTCAGCTGTTGGCGCTGCGTGACCGGACCGTCACTGCCAGGACCCTCAGAAGCAACCTGAGGACGGCCACCAACATTATCATCTCCCAGGACACCGTCGAGCGACGCCTGCACGAAGTGGACCTCCACTCAAGGGTCCCTGCCGTCCGTATACCGCTGACACCACGTCATCGCCGAGCTCGGACGGCGTTCTGCCGCAACCACCAGCGCTGGAACAGGCAGCAGTGGGACAGAGTCCTGTTCACCGACGAGTCTCGGTTCACTTTGTCGAACAGTGATGCCCGGAGGCGCGTGTGGCGACGTGTAGGCGAGCGATACATCGATGCTTGCGTCCAAGAGCACGACCGGTATGGAGGGGGGTCCGTGATGGTGTGGGAAGGCTTTCATCTCCATGGGAGGACTCTTCTGTACCTCATCCGAGGCAACCTGACCGGCGTGAGGTACAGAGATGAGATTGTCAGGCCGATCATCATCCCTACTCTGCGGGCCATGGGACGTGGCTCCTGTCTACAGGACGATAACGCCACCCCTCACCGTGCTGTGGTGGTGAGGGACTTCTTGCAGCGGCAGCAAGTGGTCCGCATGGACTGGCCAGCCCGATCCCCAGACCTGGCTCCCATTGAAAACCTGTGGGACATTCTGGGACGCGGGGTAGTGGACATTCACCCCCACCCCACAGATGCTGCTCAGTTATTCCAGTTCCTGCAGCAGGAGTGGCACGCCATCCCGCAACAGATGCTGCAGAACCTTGTCCACTCGATGCGGCAACGGGTGGTGGACTGTCTGGCAGCAAATGGTGGCCAAACCAGTTATTGAATTGAATATGAACGAACAGACCGGACTTGCAACTTTTCAGAAAGGGGGTGGGGTGCTTCTGACGGATGTAAATCGAATGAATTTTGAGATGTCAATGGAATTTTTTTTTTATCAATCGATGGCTTTAATGGTAAATTAAATCATTCTATAAGTCGAAGGTGTTTTCTTGTTTTGGTTTGCTTTTGAGAGAGGAATGTTTTCCTGGCCCTTAACTTTTGCGGACCAGCTCGGTCATAGCTTAGTCATA
>JACVVK020000346.1:685000-712719 GCA_018292915.2 Batillaria attramentaria | reverse complement strand
AAAACACCCCCCCCCCCCCCCAGAAAATGTAACCCTAGAGCTAGTTTAGTTAGAGGTTAGACTCTAATCCGGGGCTAAACTCCCTAACCCTGACTTTTACATGCGGGCCCTGCTTCGTAAGACAATGGGGATTCGTTTACAGGTATTACTCCGCGAAATGTCTAAAGTGGGCCGTAGAAAGGGCACAGTGGGATCATACACACATATGTTTAGAAAGACTTTGCTTGCACAGTATCGTAATATGTGGGCTGACGGCTAGTGTTGGCCAGCAGTCAGGAACCAGGAAGTTGGAACGGTTGGAAAAATAGGGGTGTATGTGGAGTGGGTACGGGGGGGGGGTGTATGGAAAAAGAGTCGACGAATAGACGGCTAGAAAAGACGGTCTACGTAGAAAACTTTTTCTGGGGAACTGCAAATGAAGAGAAATGGGGAAATGGGGGTTGTTTGGATTGGGGCAACAAAAGAAGAAAGCAAACAAACAAAACAAAACAAAAAAAGAATAAGACATAATTGTTTTATCTACGGTCGTGTGTGTACGCGTGTGTGCGTGCCAGTGCGTGCGTGCGTGCGTGCGTACGTGCGTGCGTGCGTGCGTGTGTGTGTGTGTGTGTGTGTGTGTGTGTGTGCGTGCGTGCGTGCGTGCGTGCGTGCGTGCGTGCGTGCGTGCGTGCGTGCGTGCGTGCGTGAGTATAACTTAACTGATTATTTAGCATTAAAACAAGCTAAAACAACATACACGCTTAACAATAAAACAATACAAGACGGATCAAAGAAATTAAAGAAAGAAATGTAGAATTGATATCAAACACATTTAACACATTTTCAGCAATGGAGTGGCAGGGGGATAGAGAGAGATAGAGAGAGAGAGAGAGAGAGAGAGAGACAGACAGACAGACAGACAGACAGACAGACAGACAGACAGACAGACAGCCGGACGGACGGCCGGCCGGATGGACGGACGGACGGATGGACAGACAGACAGACACGGACAGAGGGACACAGAGAGAGATAAAGATAAAGGGGGGGGGGGAGGAGTGGGTTGATTCTGACCAGAAATATTAAACTTCATTAAATGTGTACGAAATAAATTTTCTCACCTGCAATCAGGACACACGCGCCGGGCCCATCACGGAACACTGAATAATCTCCTCAGTTAGTTATTCAGTCGACGATTTCATGGTCCCGTCCACATGAAGGTCCAATACTTAACTGTTTATTGTTTCTTTAAGTTTCCGCCTAAGCAAGGTAACGGTTAGCCAACAAACACCATTTGCCGCACTGACAGTAGTTGCTGCCGTCTTTCGGAATAATAACGAGTTATCTTCACAAAACAGTGGAAGACAGAGAGAGAGAGAGAGATTTACGTCAAGATTCACGTTCTTGTGTCAGTTAACAGCGAACTCAACCAGCTAGCCTGACAGCAGTTCCAACCGTCTGTGGAAATAAAATAAAAAAAAACAAGTTCTCAGGACAAACGCAGTTCATACATGGAACAGATCTGTAAGGTCTAAGATAAAGCCAACTTCCTCTTCTGAAATCACACCACAACGTGCTTCACTATGAGGGACGTAATGGTTAAGGGACTTACTTCAATGCTTGCCCTCCCCTGGTACACTGGACCAACAGAGGTTTCGCCGCCTTCCAAAATTCCAGTGACGTGTATGCACGCAATAATATCCGAAGCTCTATATTTAGACCAGGAAGCACACTGTAATGACAAATAGACCTGTAGAAAAGTAAGATATGCATGTTTATCGTACCAGTAAGTGGGGGTTTGGGTATTTTGTTTTTTTTGTTGTTTTTGTTAGTGAGCGCAAAACTGTTTATGTGTTTTGTAAAGTTTTGTCCATTTATCCAGGAACCCTTTGGGAAATACAAGTACTCGCTTTTATTACGTTCATTCGTGTGTCAGCAATAATTTCTGTGTTTTCGCGTTCACATTTCACTATAATATTTTACACTTATTTTCTCTTTTTTTCCCCACGAGCATACACGTATATGCGTCTTCCCCCTTCGGTCAAACGTGTGTGTGTGTGTGTGTGTGTGTGTGTGTGTGTGTGTGTGTGTGTGTGTGTGTGTGCGCGTGGAAGGGAGAGGGCGGGGTGAAGGGGGAGGGGGAGGTATGTCGCCTCCCAGAGTGGAAAAACAACGTATAGATAAAACGGGCCAGGGAAGTTCTGAAAACAATGGCGTCGCAAATTACATGCTACCATAAATCACATTCTCTACGTCTGTGTCAGGACATACTTGTGGAAGGGAGTGGAGACTTGGGGGGGGGGGGGGAGGGGGACAAAGCTTTGCGCAGCGAAAAGAAGAAATTTAATGTCAGCATGGTAGTAATAAATCTTCAAGTCGTTGTGCGGGGTCGGCCGCACACCGACCGACCTCACCTGTCAGGCTGAGAGCATGCTTAGTCAACCGAAACACGACAGGCAAACAAAATCAAGCACGTAGATCCATCGGCAATCAAAATGACCTGAGCTATAAAAGACAGCGGTTAGCATAATGCAGACAATAGCGGGGCGTACTTTTGACATGGGTTTGCAGGTAAATTCCGTTTGCGTATGTGCCAAGATGACAAGGCCGATTTCAATGAATCAAAGACTTTTTAAATAAATGTAGTGTACGCAACTGACACAAAGAAGCCTTGAATGAGAATAAAGACGGTAGTGGTGGCCTTTATGGGCATATACACATTAGCATATATTTGTAAGTAAAGTAAGTAAACTGCCGGGATTGAGAGGGGATTCCCCAAGATTTCCATCCAGAACACGAGCAAAGGGTGCCAGATAATTACAGTAAGCAAGTCAGCCGTGCAAGAGTTGGAGAAGGAAGTGCACAGCAAGAACGTTGGCATTGGTAGCTGCATGCGAATACGCTTTGCACGCTCCTAAGACCAAGTAGCCACGCCCTTTGATTCTCAGTTGCAACCCATCTGATTCTTTCTGTCATGCAATTCAATTCAATTCAATTCAATTCAATTCAATAATTTTTTATTGTCCTCAAGTGGAGGCAATTCGGAAACAGAAAAAAAACAGACAACCACATACAGAATATAACATGTCCCAATAGTTAAATCTGTAATATCACAACAATAGCGCGCGCGCACACGCGCACACGCATCCACACGCACCAACGCACGCGCGCGCGCGCACACACACACACACACACACACACACACACACACACACACACACACACACACACACACACACACACACACACACACACACACACACACTTCCTAATTACCATGCTCTCATTAAATACGCCACTGTTAAGACGGGACTACAACCCTTCATTGTAAAAAGTAGTTTATAGCACCACACTGTAAGTCCATGGCGTCAATTGATGGGGAAAAGGGGTGATTTCAAGATGAAAGACATTGACGTAACGGTCTTTTTCCGCAAAATGGCGTGGAAGATTTATTGTGTTTTGCCATCGCACGGCAGATTTGTCCAGCAAATCGAGGGTTTCCTGTTATCTATACAGACAGAAAGAATAGAGATAGGACGTTCTGGCAGGGAATTAATCCTCGAATACTAGTCTCCGACAGACAGTCGGACACGTGTGATCTGTCTGTCAGAGTATTGATGCACTGTGATTGGCTGCCCTGACTTGTCAATCAGAAAAACTGATGCCTCCCTCCCTGCTCTCCCCTCCACCCCACCCCGCCACTCCACTTGCCCCCCCCCCCCTCCCTCCGCATCACAAATGTCTTCACTGAAGTCTAGTAGTGCTGGAATATATTCTTTTATGACGTAAAGCAAGTAAGCAGCGGGAATCGAGAGGGGAATTCCCCCAGATTTCCCAGCAGAACAATAGAGCGTCTGTGCGTGTGTGCGTCAGCATAATAACTGTCCATGAAGGATGTGCGCAGTATGTCCTCTGCATGTCTGAACATGCATTTTTTTTTTCTTCTTCTTCTTATTCCTGTTTTCTTGTCGAGAAGACCAGTTCTATCCAGCCACAACACGGCCTTTCGAATAAACTGAACACGACCTAACCTTATTCCAAATAAGGCAAAAGGCCTTGAAGAAGGAGGAAGTTCCGAAAATAGGAACACCTTGATGAATAAGGTGTTCATCTTGCGTTCTGCGTAGTTTATTCAGTGTAAGGCGATTTATTACCAGCAGGCGCTAAACCGACACTGTCTGCTGTCTGTTGTCAAAAGGCTTAACAGGACCTAGACTTTGTTTGTGTGTGTGTGTGTGTGTGTGTGTGTGTGTGTGAGTGAGAGAGAGAGAGAGAGAGAGAGAGAGAGCAACCAACATTTACAACAGTTACTGTCTGTAACGTCGCCGCCTCAGACATAAGTAGCGTGTGTGTGTGTGTGTGTGTGTGTGTGTGTGTGTGTGTTGTTGTGTGTGTGTGTGTGTGTGTGTGTGTGTGTGTGTTGCTTGCGCGTCCGTATGATCGTAAAGAGAACCACATTCCACACACTAGCTCACATATGATATGTAGTTACGTTCATTCATCTTAGCAACAAACACTGCTTCGTAATACTTTTATTGGCTGAAAGATAAAGCGATCTGCACATACTGAATTGAACCCGAAGTCCATCCGTATACGTATTATCACAGATGTAGATCATTCGAAGGTATGACATCCACATACCACCGAACACCCAGGTCCCTCGACCCCCTCCCTCCCTCCCACCCTCCCAACTCACCGCGCCCCTTATCCCCCCCCCCCCAATCCATAAATAAAACCACAAAAAAACCCGAATAACAACAACAACAAAAACCCAAAAGAAAGAAAACAAAACAAAACAAAATTACGACCCCCCCCCCCTCCCTCCAGTAACGAAACAAAACAAAGAATATACACAAAGGAAGCTGTGGTTTCTACAAGTGTGACGTAATTTAATTCAATACAAAATACATTATTGTTTGTTTTGAAAATAAAATCTAAAACAGATAACTGCCTATATATAGGCTCATGCAATGCTTCGACATTTAATAACCAGCCGTCATAAAAAGACACAATTTATGACCAGGCATGAAAATTCTTCAAACAGAAATATAATAATAAGTTTTTAAAAAAGTCAAATAATAAAGTATAAGATATCAGTCACAGTAGTGCAGCAGTGAACAGGAAGTAAAACAAGAAAAAAAAATACAGAAAAAAAAACAAAAAAGAAGAAGAAAAAAAAATAAAAACACTCGCAATAATGTAGACAATGGTTTCTGGGTGCCATCTTCTGGACAGGAGGAAACAATCTGGAGACAACTCTCTTACACAAGAGCTGAAAGACTACAAGCACAAAAGCTACTATTTCAAAGAGGAAAAAAAGGAAATAGAAACTGGCCTGTATCGAAACAAGGGTAAAATATTGCTTATAATTCACAAAATACTTGAACCATTCACCCAAAACTCACACACGGATAATTATAAGGAAGACATCTTTCGCGTAAGACAACTTCCGTTTGGAACATTCTGTACGCTTAAAACAGTCAACCTTAATGATAGTAGAGCTTTAAGTGCAATGCATTAGACAAGTGTGGCCGTGCAAACAAAACTTTAAAAGACCCGAAGGTCCTCTTGTCATCTAGTGTACGCAACACTCAGTTACAGGAGTCTGCCTTTTCATTTCAGTCTTCTGTTGGCTGGGCGCCAGTCTGCGAGGGGCGAGTGGCTGTTTCAAGATTTAACATACTTTAATACAACACATGGCTGATACAAAAGACAGGGCCTCTCCCCCTTCCTTCCCCCCCCCTCCCCCCACGCCACCCAGTCAGTCTGCGAGAGCCTGTGCGTTTGCACGAGTCTCAGTGGCAGGCTGATTATTACATGTCAGTGTCCACGGGGGGAAGCCTGCCTTTCGTGTAAGCATAGATTTTATCCCCTTCTTGACCGAGATGGAAGTCTCTTGCAGATACTGGAGACAGCGAGGAGTAGGGAGGTGGCGAAGTCTCCAATTCCAAAGGCACGTCATGGTCGGCCCAGGGGCCCGGACTGACTCGATTTGAAGACGCCGACCATGGCCGTTGTTTCATGGTGTAGTCATGACTGGAGACGAGACAAATTGAAAAAAGCGGTCATCGCGTGTTATTTATAAGTTTAAAAACTCATCACTGTTCTCCTCCTGCAGCATTCATTTGTTGACACTTTATTAATATTTTACTTGTTTTGATGTTGTAGTACCCCGATACCCCGGCTCTCTCCTCCCCCCCCCCCCCCCCCTTCTCGCCCCGCGCAACCCACTCCAATCATATCATCCAATGTCATCCCCTTGCTCAGACTTGTCTTTCTCTATAAAAAGGCACACACTGAAAAATCAGAGAAAAAACAACGCAGGATTTTTTCCCACCAGTTTCCATTATTTCTCCACATATTGTCGCCACATTTTGCGAGGTTATTGACAGAGAGCAGCGAAGAGGCAACAACAGTTATTAGCATTAAATCAAATGCGCCTCGAAATTACCTCTTCGTTGTTTTCCCACTCTGGTGCTTGTAAACTGCAATCATCGCCACTGTGAAAACGACGACAACAACTGCGCCAAAGACCAGCCCCACGATCAAGGCTAGTCTTTGATTGGCATTGTTGTATTCCTGTTCCGCATCATCCGGTTTGCTGGGACTGTTGTGGGTGAAAGGCACTGCAAAATATAACGTGTGCTGTGACAGTACGATAGTGTTTTGGACACATTCAAACGAGGGTGAGTGAGTGAGTGAGTTTTTATGGCTTAGAGCCGCGCAAGCCACAAAGACTACCTAATTCGCGGCTGAGTGTGCCTGCACTACTTGAAAAAAACAACAACAACAAAAAACCCAAACTGTAAAGTTGGACAAAGGATGTAAACTGGTCTACGGGGCAGTATAAACCTAGGACATGCAGGAGACGCTGCACCTTCATGCTAATTTCTCGTACTGCAGACGAGGCCATTTACTGATCTAGCTGCGACTGAACACAAACTAGACAGCGCTAAATGATGGCCATTAGCGACTTCGTCGTAGCGACGTGTAGTACAGGTATGTAAGCGTCAGGCCAAAGAAAGTCATAGAGCGGCCCGTGCCACGTTGGACACACCGGTTCTCACTTGAACGCCGAAGTTAAGCAACGCTGGGCCCAGTTTGTACTTGGATGGGTGACCGTCTGGGTATAAGCCGGGTGCTGCTGGCGCCGGTCCGGGCAGGAATTTGGTGTGTGATTTCTCCTCACTAAATCGAGTCAAAATCATGTGCAGACTCGCTTTCGCTGCCTCTTTCGGCTCGTGGACACACGCATGCACGTACCATCAAGGGTGCACGATATTGATAACGATCCCAATTCCATCATTCGAAAAAGAGTAGGGCGAAATGGTCGGTGGGTTGGAAACACAAACACACGAATGCAGGGAAAAAATGGATGGCACCGGTTCATGGCGATGCGCTTCCCCCGGCGGAAGCAGCCCGCATTTCCCCTACTACGGTAGTGGGACGAAGAAGAATTCCATTACTGTATATGATTCCAATCCAATTCAATATTTCTTTACTTCCAGAAGTCGCACGAAAACGATCGCAATGGTCCAAATAGATCTATTCATTTGGCAAACAGCCTGAGAGCTTTGTAAGCGACAATTTTACTCCTCAGAACTCACTGAGAACATAATATTATCAGAGACTGTAAGGTTTTGTTACTCACGAATGCACTGACTGATACTAGAGGCTGCCAGGACGTCCCACGCCAGTCCATCAGGGCAAGGTTTGCATTGTGTAGATCCCGTCTGGTCCTGATACTGACCCAGCGGACACGGCACACAGTCGCCGTTCTCCTCCTTGTACCCGGTCGGACAATCAACTGAAATTTAAGACAGAATCTTTTCGTTGTGGCAAACAGCTAAGAGATAATAATGATACTACTACTACTACTGCCACCACTACTACTACTATTACGAAACGAACTGAAACAGGATATTATACGAAAATAATACAAAAAGTACGTTCATAAGATGATCATGTAACCCGACTCAATCCAAGACAGTGTGTGTGTGTGTGTGTGTGTGTGTGTGTGTGTGTGTGTGTGTGTGTGTGTGTGTGTGTGTGTGTGTGTGTCTGCGTCTGTGTCTCTGTGTATTCTTGTATCCTAATTGTGGCTGTGCTTTCTTGTGTTTGTTTGTTTGTGGGTTTTTGTTTTGTTTGTTTGTTTGTTTGTTTTTTGTTTGTTTGTTTGTTTGTTTTTTTTGGGGGGTAGATATTGCTAGTTTTGTTAACTTTTGTTTGTCTTGGAATTACTTTACCAGCATGCTTACCTTACCTTTTCCGCTGCTGCTTGATGTTAGATAAGAATATTGTCCAGTCTCGCAAGAAAATGACAAAAAACCAGAATCTTTAAAAAAAAAAAGTACGTTCAGGATGAATGTAAACTCTTACCGCAGACATAACTATAGGCGATGCTCCCGCTCGGACAAAGGAAGCTGGTGTTGTAGAACATGGAGGCCAAATCTGGCGTCACGGTCTGACTGCCAGCTGTCACTGTGAAGAAGGCTGCTGTGTCGTTTAGCAAAACAGTCTCGGCGGAATCGAGACCCAGATTAACCAGCCGGTCATACTGGCTCGATGACGTGTCGTCTGCAAAGTACGGAAGGGGGAGGTGGAGGGGGGAGGGGGCGCATACAATTTCTGAAGACCAAAACTAGTCAAGACATTACTATTTCCGATAAGTGATTTCATATGCGACTATATGGATTCGGGATTTATTACACGTGAAGGTCTTTGCCGCGCTTTTCGACCAAATCACCTAACGCCCTCCCGCCCCCGACCCCACCCCAACAAAAACGGATAAAACTGACACAGAAAAGGAATTACGACAATTCAAAAGACTCAAGAACAAAGAGACAGAGAGATAAAGAGATGAACTGAATGTTCGAGGAGAAGACTACAAGCTTCAAGTCCACATTTTAATCTGTCCTCGTTGAAGGAAAAGGAAGGAAGAACATTTACACCGCATCAATAAAGTTAAGAAACAGAGAGAGAGAGAGAGAGAGAGAGAGAGAGAGAGATGAGATCAGGAATATGAACTGAACTGTCTGTGGCTATACACCCGGCTGACTTTGGAGCAGAGATCAACCACTGCTAATACTACCATCAAAAGCAGAAAAAACAATAACAATTATACACTGATGATATCTCACTTCCTGTGTAGAGCTGGCTCGGACCGAAATTCACCGTCATGTTTAGGATCAACTGCAGCAAACCAGTGCTTCTCCTCTTCCGTCCAGACCCTGCGTCCACACACGTGGATTGAACCTGCGTGGAGCACACCTTCTGCTGCACGCAGGGCAACCCATCTACATTCGCTTGTACACCCGATCGAACCACGGAGATGGTGTTTTCCTCACAGTCGGCGTTCATGGTAATGTGCTGTTTCATGGATGCTTGCTGCAGCGTTTTCGAACCTAAAAAATATAAATTAAAAAACACGTGGTTTTACTTAATTTACATAAATGCTGGGGAGCCGGGATAGCCGAATGATACAGCGTTGGGTCAATGCTCGGGTCGTGAGTTCAAATCCCAGCCGGGGCCAAATATTTGTACTGGCCTTTTTCTCGTTGCCCCGTCTTTGATATCACCCATACATGGTGGAAAAGGACGTTAAACTCCCAAACACCCACCCATCCACCCACATAAATGCGATTCAGAGACCTAAACAGCTTAGCTGATCACTCACAACTCGTGCTTGTAATGTGTTGATGTCCGGTGTGAGAGAAAATGCGAAAAATGTGTTTCCCGTGAGCGTGCGTGTTGTGTTGAAGCAGTTGGGTAAAAACACACGCCCGTACACACACGATTGTCATTAATACTATTTGGGTGAGCGGTGGTCTAACAGGTAGCGCGTCGAACTTAGCCGCTGTGCTGCTGAACGGCCGTCACCGCTGCCACGGCGAAGCAGGTCGATAATTTTATGTGATTCCGGTTTTTCCTGGCTGCCGTGCTGCTCATCGGGGGTTTGCAGATTTAAAGCGATTCATTTTAAGAACGCTGGGTATAACTTATATTATGCAAAAGTATTTAAAGCAGTAGCAAGTCTTAAAGAAACTGTACAAAAATTAATATAGTTGGTGGAGTTGTTAAAATGTTGGGCTATATATACATATTTTGTGTGTGTTCTTTTTTGTTGTTTTTGTTGTTGTTGTTGTTGTTGCTGCTGCTGCTCTTTTACTTTGTTTAATTGTTCTTATGAAGTGCACGTTGATTGAATGTGGTGTTTTATGGGGGGGGGGGTGTTTTTTTAAGGTTTTTTAACTTCGGTTTTAGATTGTAAGGCGCCTACAGCTCGTTCCCCGGGGATATGTGCCCTATTATTATTATTATTATTATCATTATTATTATATATTATTATTATTACGTTGGCAGCCGGGAAGGAGGGCGATGGACGAGGCGTCTCGCTGGTTGTTCCACAGGTAAGCTGTCTCCTCGCCGCACGTGTAGAGTGGGAACCCCAGGTGTGACGTGTAGCCAGGTGCACACTGCACGCTGCAGGATTTCAAGTAGGGGTTGCTCGTCTCGTTGCAGATCGGGGGCAGAGTCCCGTGAGACCGGAGAAGCTGTGCACATTCTGGTGACGTTCAATTCAGTTTATTTCAATTCAGCTTAGTTCAATTCAATTTAGTTCAATTCAATTCATTTCAAATCAACTAGTTTCAATTCAACTTATTTCAATTTAATTTGTTCCAATTCAATTTATTTCAGTTCAACTTGTTTCAGGTCAGCTTGTTCCAATTCTATTTGTTTCAGTCTGGTGTATTTCAATTCAGTTTCGTCCAATTTAATTTGATTCAATTTCATTCAATTCAGTTTCATTCAATTTCAGTTCAATCTGATTCAGGTTCACTTCAATCTGATTCCATTTCAGTTCAATCTGATTCAATTTCAATTCAACTTCCGTTCATTACTTAAATTCCAACTAAATTGTCCATAAATTGAACTTTTGTGCATGTGAAGTATCTAATATACAAGAAAAATAAACATTACCTTGAAATGAATAATAAATAATTTGTTTTATAAACCTATTTACGCAATTCAATTACACTGATTATAAATTATGTGTATCAGTACTAATGAGCGTCCTTGTGAATTTTGTTTCCTGACCTGGACACTTCCCCAGATTGCAAGCTTGTGTCTCATTGGATGGACCAGAGCAAGGATTCCCGCCATTCGCTGGTGCGGGGTTGTCGCACGTTCGGTGACGAGTTGTCTGCCCATCTCCGCACGTGACAGAACATGGCGTCCAGCCAGACCAATCTCCATAGCCCCCGTGTACTGCAGGCAATGATGATAGTACAGCAGGACAAATGACAAACACTTAGAAACTCACAATACGCCAAATGCAGAAAATCTGTTTGATATACTAGTGAAATACAAAGTGACTGCTGCTACCCAGTATAAGGAACGAAAACCGAAAAGGGACTTTGGACGCTGCTTTCATTTCACAGAACAAGAAGGAAGAGGAAAAAAAAGAGATAGGAAAGAGGGGGCCAGCGGGGTAGGCGACTGTAAAGAACTGACAGGTGTATCCTGAAGAATTCTGGCCTTTCACCTGACGTTTTCGGGACAAAATTGCACCTGGTACATATATAGCTTTGCACATCGAATGGCTTGTCTCTTTCCTATAGTATATGCCCGTGACGTAAAGTAGACCAGTGACTGTATACCCGTGAATTAGTTGGTTAGGGATGGGGCTTGGTCTGACCCAAATGCCTCTGCTGAGGGGCAGAGAATCGGTCAGACACGAACAAATGTCAAAACACGGTCTTTTTCCCTCGCAGCGCCCGATTCCCTTTGCCGGTTGTCATAAGAAATACATCTATACAGCAGAAACGTACCGGGACACACGTGAGTACTGCATGCCTCAGTCTCTGTATTCAGCCCATCACAGTCTCCACCGCCGTGTTGAGGGCTTGGGTTGTCGCACGTTCGTGTCCGTGTTCGCGCCCCTCCCTGACAACTGGTGGAGCATTGTCCCCAAGGCGTCCACTCGCTCCATGCTCCTTGAACTGGAGTAAGAGGCACGTTGGATGACCATAATAATAATAATGACACTACTACTACTACTACTTCTACTACTACTACTACTAACTATTTTTGGTGTAGGTGGTTTACCATATTTCTTGAAGTGGCTCAAAGCGCCGCGAGCTGATCCAAACACGCACGCTTGCGCGATTCACGCGCATTCTCTCACAGACTGGACATGAAAACATTACATGTTGTACCAACAGCGCCAGCGAGCCCCACATAGACTAACCTCTGAGCAGCTCTTTTACCTCCGTTTACCCTCCTACTTCTCCCTCATGAGATATACACCTAAATACTGCCGTGAGGGAGGGCGGATGTCTCGAGGCTTTCTAATGTGGAGACCTGCATACAGCTTGGTCCCATCGGGATCCAAACCAGGAACCCTTCGGTTTTGAGTCCAATTTTTAAAGTCGTTGAGCCACCTGTCACCCCTCCTCCTTCCCGGCCCCTTCTTCTCTATTGTCAGGAAACGCATGCGCGTCTGTTGAAGCCAAAAGAGTTTCTTCCTTAACCGATTAAAGCGCTGACTACAACTACTGGCTGAACAGTTACGGTAGGTATTTCTCCATGAACTTACTCGGACAAAACGTTTCCCCGCAGACCCTAGTGTCTACACTGGCCCCAACACAGTCACTGCCACCATTCTGCGGGGCCGGGTTGTTGCAGAGTCGATGACGTTGTTGAGAACCGCCGCACGTAGCTGAACATTCGGTCCACATCGTCCAGTCTCCATAGTTGCCGTCAACTGACAAACAAATCAATGCAAACTTGAATTTTGATTACTTGCGCTAGATGGTGCTTGTGCGCAACTGTATACGATTATACTGAAGGCATTGTTACATTCGGGAGCATAAAAACACTGATTTTCTTTTTGCTTTCTTTCTTTACAATAAGTGAGCTAACATAGAGAGAGAGAGAGAGAGAGAGAGAGAGAGAGAGAGAGAGAGAGAGAGAGATCGTCTTCCTGAAATGTCTGTGTATCATGCTGTTGGCACATTTTGAGACGAAGCGATGACATGATTGCGACCTTATGTAACTAATGCCGGATTTTTGTCTGTTTCAGATAAGTAACTGGCCCATTAGGGTACGGTGTGTGCGAGGGTGGTGACTGCAGGCCACACAACCACTTGTTTAGAAATGTGGTACCGTTTCTTGCATTTCTACTAGTGAGCACCTTTCACAAGATTGCAATGGGTTCCAGCGAATCCCTCCACACAGGAGCAGGTGTAGTTAGAGCCTCCAGGAACACACGTGGCTCCGTTTTGACAGTTGTGCTGGTAACACGCATCCGGAGGTGTGCTGCACGTGTCCCCACTCCACCCGTCTTTACATTGGCACTCGAAGTGTCCTCGGCCGTTGACGCAAGGGAAGTTCCCGCAAGGCTGATTCTGACACTCGTCAACAGCTGTTAGATGAAAGGGGAAAGAAAAAAAAAACCCAAAACCCACATAAACTCTGTTTTTTTATTATCAAGAAATGAATGCATGAACGATGTATGTATGACACTTACATACAAATTCAAATTATCGATACATACAGTATGCACCAATGTTCTGAAATTTGAACAGTTTTTCACATTAACAGATTTAAGACGCCGATATATCAGCACAAGACAGAAAAATGATAAAGTAAGAATACTTTCACACTAGTGCATTGTGTTTTCCCACTGTAACTCAATGTACATAATGAATTCTGGGCGTTTGAGGTAGTGTACATGATAGGGCAAGTTTTTGAATAGGGTGTGCTCATTATTGTTGTTACAATTTACGGTACCACTGACCGTCACAGACGCTCGGTATCTGAACAGAAAGCCGGCTGGGGTGACCACATGGCGATGTTGTCAGCGTTATCTCCTGAACATGTTGTTGATTGGCGCACTTACTTCACTCTGTGTGAGAGTTCTGTTGACTGCATGCAGGCCGCTCACAGTTGCTGAATAAATAAATAAAAAAATGGACGATGACCCAGAAGGCAAACGGACGCGCATGACATAACTGGTGATACTGAGGGAGGCAGAGTGAGAACTGTTCGTGAAATATAACTTTATAAATTGAAAAACAGTATACCTTTCCCTTTCTGGGAGGGAACAAGACAGATCCCCATCGAGCAGGAGATCAAGAAAAGGAAATGGGGATGGATCGGACACACTCTGCGAAAGCCAACAGCAAATGTCACCAGGCGGGTCCCTTGACTGGAACCCCCAGCTGAAACCGCAAAGTGGGCCGACCGAAAGCAGACCTGGCGGAGGAGTACGGATGCTGAAGCCAAGGCCGCCGGAAAGGACGTGGGCCGAACTAAAGGGCGCTGGCGGAGTGTGGTTGCAGCCCTATGTTCCCCAGGGAATAAAGAGGATTAAGTCAAGTCAAGTCATACCTTTCCCTTGTGAAACGCTGATGTTCATCACTGCCGAAGACGGAGATGTGAAAGAGGTTTGGTTGAAAGACAGCAGCACGTGGCTCTGATGGTAGACGGTAGTCAGGGCGTTCTCAAGGTCAGCAACGAAAACAAGTCGGGACCACGTGACAGGGTCAACTTGGACAACAGCTGAAGTAGGGCTGTACGAAGAGAGAGACACAGAGAGAGAGATTCATCCAGTATCCGGTCAAATGACAGGAACAATAACTGCGTCACCGGTATCGATAATAGAAATCAAGAAACATGAAATAATTAAATCCGGTAGCTCGTAAAGGTGTAGTCGAAGTTTTTGTTTTGAGGGTGGTGTATCAATAACGTGTATGAATGTACCAATCTTTGTCAGGGAACTTGGAAGATTTTGACTGTAAATACATAAGTCATACCGTGTACACAAGTGATACCACTGCTATCGTTTAAGGGTTTATCTGGCTCATTCCAATCTCTTCTTTGTTTTGAGTCTTATGACTGGTACTTTGTTCTTGGTTTTTGATTGTCTCTGCCTGCCCTTTATCATTATTACTTGTGGTATCTGTTCTTTAATCTGTAACTCTTTTTCCTTTTTTGCATTTTGTTTTTGTTGTTCTTGCGTAGTGTACATTGAGTGAATTTTATTTTATTTTATTTTTATTTTTATTTTTTTTTATTTTTTTATTATTATTATTTTATTTTATTTTTTATTTATTTTTTTTTTTTGGGGGGGGGGGGGGGCTTACTTCGTTTTTTAGACTGTAAGGCGCCTAGAGCTCGCTCCCCGAGGATAGGCGCCCTATAAGTATTATTTTCAATATTATTGTTATTTTAATGCATTTCCTGTATCATCAGAACGGGGCTCACAACAGCAACCTTCCATCCTTTCCGCCCAAGACAAAAAGTCACCTTTCTGCAGGAACCAAAGCGACATCTGTCGTGCTGGTGTACAGGCTTGCAGAAAAAGGTAGGTAGCCCCCAGAGCCAAATTCAATGTCAACACGAGCAAGTGCCCCTGCCTCCAACGAAATCCAAAACAGACGATGTCGAAGACGACCACTGTCCAGTCAATATGGCAGACATGCTTGTGTCGGCCAGAGAAACATCAGCGGCTGTTAAAAAAAAAAAGGCCAATTCCATCGATGACTATATGCGCTGTTTTTTGTAGGTGTTGGTCGTAAAATTACGATCAAAAATGCTTGGAAAGATTTGGAAAGAAAAGTTTCTCTATTCAACGTGATGACACAAATTCCTAGGGAATCTTTTTTTCAGTTAAACATATATAATTGCCGTCTCCCATTTACTTTCCCCCGTCCCACCCTCCCACCCGATTACTGACACACAACGTCCCTCCCGTCAACCCCCCACTTGGGTCACAGGTTCCGGTTACCGAAAGGAGAACCACTTTCCTGAAGACACAAATACAAGTGTTTCCAAAACATAGCACATCAGCCGAGCTGCATTCTTCACGCTGTCAGTAAGACACCGGTGGGCCATGCTTATAATCTTGTAAGTATAATTTTACACTTACGGACACACTGGTCAAAATCTGTGCTGCCCCCTGCGATCGTCCATGTACCAGCTGGACAAAGTTCGCAGGTTTTGGCTTCCACCTGTGGCTGGAATCGACCGGCAGAACATTGCAAGCAAGGTACAAATCCGTTGTACGATGACGATCCAGCAAGACATTGCTCTGAAATATTAAGCAGGTGTCGAACTAATTTTTTTTTTCCGTTTCTTTTGTTGTTTTGTTTTGTGATTTGTTTTGTTCGTTGTTGTAGTTTCTTGTTTTGTTTTGTTTCTGTTTTGTTCTTTTTGTTGGTTTTTGTGTTCGTTTGTTTTTTGTGTTTTTTCTTCTTGTTTTTTGTTTGTTTGTTTGTTTGTTTGGTTTTTTTGGGGGGGACTTGGAGGGGGGAGGGGGGTTGGGAGGGGGGGGGAGTCGTTCATCCTTCTGGAGTGGAGAAGATTGCTCGAATGGAGAGATAAGTGCAGCTTATTGTAATTCACTAAGCACTGTGCGCATTCTGAGTCATTCAAAACTTCGGGCGCAGCGTGTGACCCCTGTACATCATTTTCATGTGGTGAAGTAATTCATCGTAAAAAAAAAAAAAAAAAAAAAACATTATGGTGTCTTTAGGAAAAAAAAAGGATACGCTTACGAAGCGCGAACGACAAAATAACTGCAGTTTGCTTACAAAAACAAAATAAGAAAAACAACAGTAACAACAACAACAACAACCACACATACAAAAACACATAATTCTAAACGGATTCCAGTGTATGTTTACCCTTGCAGTCGGAACTGTTTTTACTGCCCGTGGTGAGTGTAGACCATCCCGGGGGGCAGGGCGTGCATGACGTGGCGTTGTCCAGCTCCGTGTAGCTACCCACGGGACACGCCTCACACTGTGTGGAGCCTTCAGACAGGTAGTACCCTGCCCCACATCCACCTGCAGGAAAATGATGTAGCGTTCTGTAGATTTATTCAATGCGGTGATTATCGACATTTCCGTTGTGTTGTGTTGTGTTGTGTGTTTTGTTGTTGTTGTGTTGTGTTGTTGTTGTGTTGTTGTTGTGTTGTTGTGGTGTGGTGTGGTGTGGTGTGGTGTGGTGTGGTGTGGTGTGGTGTGGTGTGGTGTTGTGTTGTGTTGTGTTGTGTTGTTTCGTTTCGATTGTTTAGTTTTGTTTTGTTTTTTTGTTTTGGGTTTTTTTTTCCTTTCTTTTGTAGGGTTTTGTAGGGTTTGTTAGTCTGCTTTTGTGGTTGTTTGTTTGGTTTTTAACAAAATCTGGATTTTTCGTTGTCACCTGACGCACAACCGCTGATTCCAGACGCAAACCTCGGGAAAAAAATCCGGGGGCTAGCTTTTTACCCTAAAACATTTATGACAGTATATTTCATACTTACTACAGGCGATATATGTTGTGGTGTCCCATGTCTCAAAGTACGTCCCAGGAGGACAGTCGGCACGCAGACTCGGATATCCCACACTGTACTCGTTAGTCTCAAGTCCCAGGAAGTTAAAATGACCGGCGTTCGCGTCGGCTGTAAGTTTGCTTTGCACCGTGGCTGCCATGGCCATATACTCCTGTAAACGTCAACGTTACCACCTGTTGTTATAGTATGGGGTCATTATTTCTCACTACTGTCTATTTACAACCGCGTAGGAACATATTTTGTCAAGAGCTTGCAATAGTTCAGAGAAAACGTAGCTGAAATGATTTGTCAGTGAAATCCCCGAAAGCGCCAACTGCTTGGGGGGGGGGGGGGGTCCGGGGACATACCCCTCCTCCCCTCCCCCCGCCCCTAAATGTTTGAAAAATGAAACTGAAATTTGTGCAGTCTGGTCCATTTTGTCTGGTCACCCTAAACCACCCCCACCCCTACCCCTGCCCTCCAAGACATCTGAGAGGGGGGTGGGGGGGGGTGCAACATTCCCTCCTGATTCGGAAAACGAGAAAAAGAAGTGTTTTGTTACATTGGCAAGTTAGAAGATTAAATAAAGCATCTGAAGACCGTGACGCGTAGTGTTATATTGCTTAAAACCATTACATGGAATGCACACACATGTGCGTAGAGACATAAACGAACCTGATATGCTTCTTCTTTCGTCTTTGAGCCTTCCACGTACGACATCTTGATGTCAAAATCAAACTGAACGTACACGTTGTTATCTGTAGACCTCTTCTTTCTTCTTCCCGTGATAGCACCGCATGTTACCTTTAGAATATCAATCAATCAATCAATCAATCAATCAATCAATCAATCAATCAATCAATCAATCATATACTTTTTCGCTGCATTCCAGATTATTAACATGGCTCAATTCAAATACTTTTAACTGTTTTGGGGGCGAACACAACCGCATTCCAACCCCAGCACTGGGACATCCCCGCGCCGCTGTTACACCAATTTGACTTTGACTCGATAAAGAAAAGTAGTCGGGTCACTTATTGTAGTCATAAGTCGTGTACGCATTAACTGATCTAGTTACGTTGCATCTCTCCAGTAATCGAGGTTGTGACTTCCCCGATCACTCATGGGTTAGCCATAACTGTACTTGATCAAACAGGTTCCCCCTCTTTCAAAGCTGAACACAAACACAAAGAAAACATGAATTTGTCAATAAAATTGCACACAGACTTCCTGCAGAAAGACACCCATTCCCTTTACTCACTTCCACGTTTTCAGCTGTGCACAACGGGACGTTGATACACGCGTCCTTCCAAGTGGAGTTGTTGATGCGATCGATGAAGTTCTGACGCAGTTCATCGAGTGACGTGTCGCAGTTGCCGGCGTAGTAAAACACGTCAGCATGCAGTCTCATATCGGACGGTCGCAAGTACTCTAAAAACAAAATTAATTATAAAAGGGCAAGTTTAAAAGCCCCCAAACTTTTCTGGTATACAACAACGTTGTGAAAATAGTTTGATCGATTTGCGCTTTAGTCCTTGCTTCCAAACGGTAGTTTATATCAAGATATAACAACCCCCTCACCCCCCCCCCACCCCCCAAGGCTAGCGTAAAGTGCAACGACTGACTGGGCAGCCAGTTCGCAACCCAGCGATCCGGCCTACAAGAAAGTCGTATTTCTCAGCCCAAGTACTAAATGTCGTTAAGGTAAGAAAACGGCTTCTATACCCAAATGGAACATCACTTCTTACGACAAACAGACTTAGAGGTTTGTAAGTGGCATCCCCCCCCCCCCACCTCGTTCAATGCGAACGTAGACATTTTTAACGGGCCACTGTTTTTGGACGGCTAACTGAACTGAAAAACCAGGAAACCGGGTTAAAGTGGGTTAAATGTATAAAATCTATATACTCAGATAAGCAAATAAAAGCCACTGAACTTTCACAAAGGACGGCACGGGTCAACGTTCGGTTTTCGCCTTCCTCAGGACACAAACAAATAACCACTTGTAACTTAACTTGTAAACACTTCGAAGTCATCACCGTTTCCTTATACTCAGAGTCCAACAGGCGAAAAACAACAACAACAACAACAACAACAGCAACAACAACAACAAAACCAGGCGAAACAGAGAATCATTACCTACAGCTGTGGCGGTAATTGAAAAATAGGCTCTTTCACAGACTGAACTGCCACTTACTAATGCAATCAGGCACAGTAGCTGGATACCAAAACCCGTTGGAGTTGGTGCAGTCAAATCTCCCGCTTGTCTGTCTAGGAGTGTCAAAGTTCACGTTGCAGGACATCAGACAGTTGTAACCGTAGTTGCCAAGGAAACATTGCAGAGCTCCGTTTTTCGGAGGAAGAAGATCGGGACACGTGGTCGCTGCGAGTTGACGAAGGAATAATATGGTGGGTGGGTGTTTGGGGGTTTAACGTCCTTTTCCACCACATAGGGTGATATCAAAGGTGGTGTGATGATGAAGATGATGATGATTAAAACGATCAAAATGAAAACGAAAATAATATGGATCTTTCATATCCCGACATGCGGACGTTAAACTCCTAAACACCCACCCACCCCTTCCGACATGCGGTAGCTCGAAACGATATACAGTTGACGTGACGATATGTGACGTGTATTCAATTTGTATGTAATGTGACATGTATGTAATGTGTGTGTATGTAATGCCACTCTGCTATTCTGAGGCGCCCAGAGTTCCAGCAGGAGGTTGGGCGCCAGACAAATTATTATTATTATTATTATTAAAACAAAAGTCTTTGTTTAACGAGTAACGATATAACAGTAGCTTTAAACACAACACCAGCGATACCTACGTCTTTTCATTTCATTTAATTTTTCACGCCGACTTCTCCGCTGTGTATGTTTGTTAACTGGCTCAGACGAGCACGCATATAAGTTTTTACTTGTTGTGTTCTATTACAATGCTGTTTATTGTTTGAGGGCGATTTTTGCATGATTAAAAAAAAAGTTTGAAAGGAAAAAAAAAGTACCAACTGAGGTCTATACTTACGTCTACATTCCGGTACCGCAGCACTGGAATCAGGCCAGCCCCAGTAAAGAGAAGGAGGGTACGTTGTGTTGTCACGTTCGCACGTGATTGTGTCCGCACCAAGCAATGGGTAACCGTGGGTACAGTTCAGAGTGCACGCCGCCCCGTAAACGTGGCCGTCAGGACAGTCGTAGATCATCAGCGTTATTGTACGGTTCGGCTGTTCCAGATCGGGGATTTCACAGACGGATGCTACGAATAAAAAGGTAAGTTACAATTTCAACTATCATTCAATGATAACATTATGACGTGGGCGTCTACCTCTAATACAGCAACTTTGTAGGCGTAGTGACAGTGGGGTGGTCAAGTGCAGTGTTTATTTGAAGGTCCCTGCTTGGCGAGTGTGCTAGTTTGTAGTGATTTCTGTTGTCATGGAAAAGCCTGGTTTTCGTGCTTTAGTGGGGCAAGGTGCATGCCAGGGGGTTGCAAGAGGAAGCAAGCTGCCAGTGAAGCTGGGTCTTTTTATGGCGCACAAGAGAAGCAAAATGACGCGAGTGGATTTGGGTGAAGTGGCTTTCTGGCCTAAACAGAAAGTAGACTAGCATTACTCCAGTGAGGCCTGAACGGAAAGGAGACAATCAATTGTTTTATATCTCCTGTCAGATCATCGCAATCACAGCATAATTAACACACTTACTTATCTCACTTACTGGTTATCGTGACTGTAAATTTACAAGTCCTGTTGTTGCCGGCCATGTCATTGGCTGTATAAGTCACGTGCGTCACCCCAGATTGAAAGACTGAACCGGAAATGACGTCGCTAGCCAACTGAACTGGTTCACCAGAGTTGTCCGTGACGTCAGGATCATCCCAGGAGACGCGTGTTTCCTCCCCTAACCGAGCTGCGTACTGTTCGATGTTTGCTGGACACCCATTAGTGAACACAGGTGGTTCGATGTCTTAAAAAAGAGAGAGAGAAAAAAAAATGCCGCATTGTGTCACAAACAAATAAAATACCTGCAAGAAAACGCGTTTCCATTTTTTTAGTGACCGTTCGTAATGTATGTTCATGGTCTATCTGAATGTGCATGTCCAAGTTTAGTACCCCCCCCCCCCCCCCCCCCCCCCCCCCCCCCCCACACACACACACGGGGAGCCGGGGTGGCCGAATTGTAGAGTGTTGGACTTTCAATGCTCGGGTCGTGAGTTCGAATCCCGGCTGGGGGCCAAATATTTGTGCTGGCCTTTTTCTCGCTGCCCCCGTCTTTGATATCACTCTTACGTGTTGGAAAACTCCCAACGCCCCCCCCCCCCCCTCCCCCCCCCCACACACACACTCCCTATGTTCCTCTGCTGTAGTCTTTCCGGTTTACCTCCCACAGTTATTTGGCCGATCGTTGTTGAAAACACGCAGACCGCGGCCTTGGTTTTGGAACCCTGGAAAGGCCAGGACATGCGCACTGTCTTAAAAACCCACTCCAGAGTCCGTTTAAGTCGTGTTATGAGTTCTAAGCCAGTTTTTCTTACCTTTACAGGAACCATGAGTTGACCATGTGGCATTGGCAAGACAGCGGATAGTGAGGTAGCTCTCGGCTTGATAACCGGAGTCGCAGACCAGAGAACACTCGGACTGAAAGACGTAGGCACTTGTGCAGACGAAGTGTCCATGGCTGACGCTAACGGGGACTGGGCACACGACAGCTGAAACAAGAGGACTGCTTGGCATTAACAGGTTACAGACCGGTATTAGCTTCCGGGTCATGTAGTAAGGACTCGGCTAAATATAGTAGAAAATCTTTGCCCCTTTTACAATTTGTGTGCAGAGTAAAAAATGGCAATCTGGTGCTTTTTGTTGGCTTTGAAAAAAAAATACAAAACAATTTTTTTTAAATGTTACCTGTGCAAACAGGAGGCGGTGAATCCCATGTTTCGTTCCCTGTACAGGTAAGAGTTGCCTGCCCAGTGACCTCGTACCCCTCATCACAGGTCACCGTGCATTGTGACCCCTCCACGTAACCTTGACTGCAGGTCACGTGACCATGGTCAGGCGACGGAAAGCCGGGACATTCTTTGGCTGAATGTCACACACACACACACACACACACACACACACACACACACACACACACACACACACACACACACACACACACACACAATATTTCAAGTCTATCAAGAAAAATGCAAAAATAGCATTAATTCCGACGTCATATCCAGATTTCACATACATGTCGAACACCTTCCTGTCGTTAATTACTCAACGGGTGGAGCCGTACCTTGTACAGATATCGTAGTATAGCAAATCTCTGTGTTCCCGGTAGCGTCTGCGGCAGTGAACTTGATGGAGTGAAGTCCCGCTCCCAGAGAAGTCCCATTCGGTGGCTGGCTTGTCACGGTCACCGGCCCACCGCTGTTGTCTGATGTTTCGGGACTATCCCATGTCACTGGCACCGGAGACTCCAGCGGTCCTGTATAGAGCTGCTGATTCGCTGGACAACCGTTCGAGAACTTTGGCTTTTCTCTGTCTGTTGGAATAAAAACGATCACAATCACGGCAGGAAGGGTTTTTTTTTTAATTTTTTTTTTACTACTTTATTATCCCTTTCCCTTGGGGAAGCGCGTCGCCAATATGCAGATCCACCCAATAACTATCATATATAGTTTTTTTTTTTTGGGTTTTTTTTTTTTTTACAATTTTGCTGGGGGAGGAAAGCCGGATAACCCGGAGAGAAACCCGATGAGCAGCCCGGCAGCCAGGAACCTGGGCTCGAACCCACGCTTCATCGCCATGACATTGGTGACGGCCGTTCAGCAGCGCAGCGGCTAAATCCGACCACCGCTCACCGCGACAAGTTTACCGTTCAGCTAACAGCTGTGATAAACTGTGATAATACCCTGAGCAGTCGTGACAATAATTCACCACTCATTTTATATTAACACATTGCACGACTGAATTTGTTATACGCCTGTGGCAGGCTACGCGGAATGAATTTGAAGACCAGTGAATTGATTTGAAATAATTTGAATCTATTTGACTTGTCTAGCGCGTTCCCTCAGCAACTCAACTCCTTTCACAATGTTTTGAACACAACACGCACGCTCACGTGAAGCACATGCATTCTCTCACACAATGGACATAAACACATTACAATCACGTGGTGCGAAGGGTCAGCTCAGCTATTTACATTTCGGAATTTAGAATTACATTTATTTTTCAAATTTGGAAGGATGAACATTTCCAAAGCCGGAGTACCGGAGAGAACCCCCGACGATCGGCCCGAATGAACGGTGCCACATACGAGAAGGAAAAATTCTTTGCCCCGAGTGGGACTTGAACCCCTGACTTCCCGCACTGGTGACAAGCCTCTTAACCACTAGACCACGGACCGCCCAGTAGACCTAGTAATACTACACCTGCACACGCTGAAGCTTGAGACCACTGTCCTCCAGAAGTGCATCTGATGAAGGAAACATCTGCCGGTTGATAACCAGGTTTGCACCGCAGATAGCAAGCCTCAGGGTAGACATGGCCTTTCGGACAATCCAGATCTTCGTTTACCACGTTGCTCGGGTCACCGCAATCAACCGCTGGGAAAATTTTTTAATTCATTTTTTTTGAAATGGTGGTTGTGATTGTATTTATTGACAGCAACGATGAGGACGAAACAAATGAGAAAAGTGGTGATGAAAATGTTATTAGTGATGAGATAAACCATGATGGCCATGTTCTACGCAATGATAATAATAATAATAGAGGGAGTCCCTACTTCCCGGAGTAACTGAGGGCGCGAGTGCGAAGAGATGGTGGGATGGATGTTTCAGGGTTTAACGTCCTTTTCCACCATAATTATGTAATATCAAAGGGGGGGGAGGTGGTGGTGTGTGTGTGTGGGGAGGGGGGTGGGGGGCGGGGGGGGGGGTGTGGAGAGAAAGGCGAGCACAAGCGCGAGTGTGAGAAAGGCTCACTCACATACGTAATATGTAAAGACACAAAATATAAACAATGCGGCACACGTGACGATGTACAATGATGATTAGTACGAGAAAATAATTTGATATTTAGCTGTTGTGCTATATGGCTTGGTTGAATACCGACTCCGTAGATGTAGATCCGTCACTGAGCTTTAGCGAGATCACAGGGAAAAAGCCGCTACTGGATGATAACAAGGTTTATATTAAGACAATACTTGTTATCATCCAACGGCGGATTTTTTCCCTTTGGTCTCGATAAAGCTCAGTGACGGATCTGGAGCAAATACGAGTTTAATAATAATAATAATAATACACTTGTAGAGCGCGGAGAAAAAGCACTCAATGCGCTTTTGCTCACGCACACACACAACATTCACACGCACACATTTATACACATCAATACAGGCGGTGGAGTTTATACTTAAAGATTAAAAGCTAGTTTGAAAAGATGTGTTTTGAGTTCTGCTTTAAACCGTAGGAGGGAAGGGATGTTTCTCAGAGAAGATGGCAATTTTTATGACAATACTTACGTTCACAAGTTGGAAACGTGTCGCTCCAGCTCCCGTTGGCCTGACAGGTGACAGTAGAGGCACCGCTGATCTTGTATCCGGGATCGCATGTGAACTGACACTCTGACCCGTAGATGTTTTCTCGTTTGGACGGGAAATCAGAACAGCTTCTCCTGCCGTGCTCAGGGTTGGGTGCTGCGGGCCAGCACTCTGTCACTGTTACAGCAAAGTGCAGACGCCACTCAATATAAATGCGCATCATTCTTACCACTATGACTACTACAGTACTACTGTACTTCTACTACTACTACTACTACTTCAACTACTACTACTACTTCAACTACTACTACTACTACTACTACTAAGTGTACTACTACTACTTCTATTACTACTACTTCAGCTACTAAGTGTACTACTAGTACTTCTGCTACTACTACTACTTCAACTACTATGTGTACTACTACTACTGGTACTACTACTACTTCAACTACTAAGTGTACTACTACTACTACTACTACTACAAAATAATAATAATAATAATATGAATATGAATATGAATACAATGCAAACATAAATTAACCTCATCATCCTTAAACTTAAAAATTCTAGTACATGTACCTACATGAAAAATGTACAGCAAGGACTGGTGCACAGAGAAGTGAAGCATTAGTGCTTCGTCTATTGGTTGGGGATTGTGTGTGTGTGTGTGTGTGTGTGTGTGTGTGTGTGTGTGTGTGTGTGTGCTACATATGTAGATACTTGGGCTGGAGAAAGAACCTACCTGTAACAGTAATGCTGAAGGAACAAGTTGCTCTGCCATCCTTAGAGTCTCGTACCTCGTATGTAACAGAACTTGACCCTTCAAACAGACTACCTTTGGGTGAACCTGCTACTTGGTTAGGTCTGAAACAGTTAGAGGCGAGACTGCCGTAAAATCCAACGTAAAATAGCCCGGGAACTACGTACTGCGGTGCTGGCCGTGTAATCATCCACATCATAAGACGTGTCATACAAAGGGAAGCACCCCCAAAGTCGCACCCGTGAAGTGGGTGAAGCTCGGCTGTGTGGCAACAGCCTCCCCATTGGGTCCATAGCACACCCGCTCTGGGTAGGAGCCGACCTAGGTAGGAAAAATCCCGCTTGTCTCGGCTGGGACTCGAACCCGGGTCTCCCGGTCCATGGTCCGAAGTGCTAACCACTACACTACCGGGGCCGGTTGGGCCAATTTTTCTTACGCGTGAGGATGAGGGTGATGGCATGATGATGCCATGGAGGTCCACACAGTTAGAGGCGAGACTGCCGTAAAATCCAACGTAAAATAGCGTGCTGTTCACTCTTTGAAGAAACACTCTCTGTGACCAACGGTTTCAACACGCTTAAATACATACACTTCAACGGAAAAAAAATTCTATTACCGATGCAGTATAAGATAAACAAACAGAGAGATGATGATGATGAACGTTCATTAGGATAATTCTTAGGCATCTCTGCCTATCTTACAAGAAGTCCTCACTACATTCTACAATAAAAATCAAACAAAAACACAAACGTAATAATTATGCAAAGATAAACGAAAAATCAAAGTGAGGACCCCAAAAAACAACAACAACAAACAAAAACAAACAACAAACAACAACAAACAAACAACAACAAACAACAAACAAACAACAACAAACAAACAAAAACAAAAACCAACCAACCAAACAAACAACCAACCAACCTACCAAACAAACAAACAAAACACAAACACACAAGCAAGATAACGGGTAAAAGAAAACCACGGTGATCAAGCATGATCAAAATAAGGGTGGAAGATATAAAATTATACACACCAAACTAGCTAAGTTGTTGGAATTTTAAGACTGGTAGAAGTGTTCATGCAAGCGGTCCTTAAACATGTTTATTCTAGGAATATATTAGAGAGAGAGAGAGAGAGAGATTCACTGTTACGTACTTCCGTGTTCCCTCTTCTTTGTCTGTCGCCTTTGGTTCGTCCCACGTGACTGCGGCTTTTGTCTCGCCGGCTGGAGCTGTGACGCGTATGTTGTCGGGACATCTTGTGAAGTAAGGGTTCTGATTGGCCGGCGGCGGTGGTGGTGGGCTTCCGCCTCCTGACGTTTTCAAGCAAAGTTTTGGAGGAGCTAACTCTCTCGAGTTTTGCATTCAAAAGGTCGCAAGGCAAGATTGTTTTTCTCACAAATCAACCTTGGTTGATTACGGCGACAAGAACATGGTACTACTCCGATGCGTGCAAAATATGAGCCATTTCTGGGCTGTCGTTGCTAAGATATGAGCCGCAACGTGAACCACACAACATACACACGACGCCAAGCTCACTCATGAGGCAAGTGACACGCATGTTTGTAAGAGATGAAGGTGCTTGGGTGGGTGTTTGGGGGTTTATCGTCCTTTTCCACCACATACGGTTGATATCAAAGACGGTGCAACGATGAAAAAGCCTGCACAAATATTTGCCCCCAGCCGGGATACGAACTCACGACCCAAGCATTAGAAGTCCACTGCTCTACCTTTCGGCCACCCCGGCTCCCTTGTAATAGATGAACTTGGGCGCCAGCGCTACAACTCGCGTGGGGTCGAAAGAAACATTACAGGCTCCGGCATGTACAAGTCGAGGTTAGGGATATTAGCCCCGGGTTAAAGTCTAACCTCGAACTAAACAAGCGCCAGTGTTAAATTTTCTGTTGTTAAATCGGGAAGCGGGCCTATTCCAGCAAGGTGCCTGAGCCGTTATGGAAGGATTTTTTTCTTCCTTTCTTCGCTTCATTTGTTATTTAATTTTGCTTTTGGGTTTCTTTTGTCCTAGTCTTGGTTAGGCCCATAGCCGTGCGTTAAATTAACCTCGAGTTTTACATACGGGCCCAGGTCTGCGTAACTCAAAACTACACTTTGGGAAGACCACTGGCTGAGCTATCG
>JACVVK020000346.1:640000-680000 GCA_018292915.2 Batillaria attramentaria | reverse complement strand
AAGGGATATCAAAGACGGGGCATCGAGTAGCTAGCTAGTAGCTTATACATCTTTGGCTCTAGTTAAGCCACGGTTAGAAATCACAACCTGAGCATAGAACGTCCGACGCTCAACTCTTTTTTTTTTTTTTTTGTTCTTTCGTGAAGCCTAATTATATTGGATAGGTGCGTTTCACGCCCCTAGAGAACAAGAACAAGAACCTTTATTTTACAACGGTAGAAGTTACAGGCAGATTCATACCCACTTGAAAACTTGCCGTTGCTACATTACATGGGGTGGGTGTGTGGGTGTGTGTTGGGGGGGGGGGTTAACGTCCTTTTCCGTCACACATGGATGATATCAAAGACGGGGCAACGATGAAAAAGCCAGCACAAATATTTGGCCCCAGCCAGGATTCGAACTCTCGACCCGAGCATTGCAAGTCCAACGCTCTACCATTCGGTCACCGCGGCTCCCCACTTCACAACATGGACTAATACTACTGTCCATAATAAAGAAAGAAAGAGGAGATAATAAGTAAGGACAACGGGCACACACACACACACACACACACACACACACACACACACACACACACACACACACACACACACACACACACACACACCACTACTACCACCACCACCACCACCACCACCATCACCACACATAAATACACACACACACCACGGAGAGTGGGAGGAAGACGAACCCTGACTCGACCGGGTCCACACGTGTGCGTGACGTGGCGTGGCACGGCTTGGCGAGCCAGCCTTGTCGCTGGTAAGGACAGCGCCAGGCAGACACACAGGCACACACACACTGACAAAGGACGACAGAACATATGTATAAATATATATCCCAGCTGGATCCGAAACGTACGCTTGACGCAAACCGTTGGCCAGCTGCGACGGTGCAGCAGGTATGATACATTTGTATAACTGTACTTTTACAGCATTCTAACGTCACCCGGAAAAGGGGGAGTAAGCGCTATGGCCGCGAAGCTGAAAACCTCCCTACTTTTTTTTACCAGATGTCGGAAGCATTATTTTCACTAAATGTGATTGAACTATCGATAAAGAAAGGGGGATAATTATGCTGTCCAGACTAGGTTATAGTCATCAAATTCAGATGTTGTTGTTGTTGTTGTTGTTGTTGCTGTTTTAACAGTGGTGTAGATCCCTATAGGAGAAGCTTAATGTAATGATTATGGGGAATTTTTACGGAATTGAAATGAAACATCCCCTGACAGTGGATGAAAGGAAATGCAGGAAACCGTTATAGAGAAGTAAGGGATAAGCATTAGGGTAGATGTTTGTTTGTTTGTTTGATTGCTTGTTTGGTTGGTTGGTTGGTTGGTTGGTTGGTTGGTTGGTTGGTTGGTTGGTTGGTTGGTTGTGTGTTTGTTTTTTTTAAATCACAACAGAGTGATGGAATAGTTCTAGTGGGACAGACTATTCTCTGTTTATAGCAGAAACTCTTCCAGAATTTCACTCGCTAAAACAGCGCGTTCACTTATCTCTCAGTACTCATGCAGGCAGCGTTACAGAAACTAAGGGTCTAAGTTACATGATTTTCATTCCTGATGATTACCGGCTTCATATATTTTATTCACAGACAACCACTGCGCATCTGACTCAGAAAGCATGGGCTGGACACAACACTTTTGTCTTATAGGTACGGTCATGTATGGCATCTTATCTCTAATTTAAACACAGATTTTGTTCAATTTTCTTTTGCCAACAAAATATACATAATTACATAAACTGTTGCATCCTTCAGCTGGTTGAAGATAGGTTCGTAACAGTATAAGTGAACAAGACTGGTAAAAATGTAATTGTCTAAACCATAATGTGTGAAAATACAATTTCTTGCTTTTATTTGATATCCACCGGAGTCCGTAGACTAAAATAGAAGAAAAAATTCAATCACTTTGCATGCTATGGGTTTAACAAATGTGTTTTGATTATTTTCACCAAGCAGTCTTATGTAGAGTATGCAAGCGCACGTTAGTTTCTGTAATCTTCGCTGATACTGTTTGCTTCTGGGCCAATGAATTACTTGCATTCTACAAGAGACATGGGGGAAAAAAACTAAGCGTGTTAAAGGTTCTTTGTTTTTTCCCGGAACTTTGCAGTGCTGTGTCTGGCAAGCTTTGTTAACGATGGATGTACACAAGAGGCCAACGTCATCCAGTACAGCACTTGTGACCCTAAGGTAAACGTCCTCCAAAATACATGTGTGTGTGTGTGTGTGTGTGTGTGTGTGTGTGTGTGTGTGTGTGTGTGTGTGTGTGTGTGTGTGTGGCTCTGTGTGTGTGTGTGTGTGTGTGTGTGTGTGTGTGTGTGTGTGTGTGTGTGTGTGTGTGTGTGTGTGTGTGTGTGTGTGTGTGTGCCCGAGGGATTTAGCAAAATATTCCTTGTCAGAAAAGCTTTGCATGACTTTAACATGGAGTCACGTGTGCGTGCGTGCGTGTCGGCGTGCGTGCGTGTGTGCGTGTGTGCGCGCGTGTGTGTGTGTGTGTGTGTGTGTGTGTGTGTGTGTGTGTGTGTGTGTGTGTGTGTGTGTGTGTGTGTGTACGTACGTGTGTGTACGTACGTCTGTCTGTCTGTCTGTCTGTCTGTCTGTCTGTAGGGACTCCAATCATCTAGCTGGTGTCCAATGACCAGAAACCTCAAGAATGACTACAACTGCAATATTACGGAAACTCTCGACTGTGGGGATACCTATCTGGTCGGGGAAGACACCGTCTGTCTACATGCTGAGGACCTTGATGTCGAATTCTTCTGCAAATCCGGAAAATGGACTGTGGCAGGTACAGAAAACTGTTCTTACTAACTCATATCTGCTTGTTTATAGCATAACGGATTATTGTGTCTGTTCGTAACTATTGCACTTATAACATTGTTTACGTGATCTTTTAGCCGCGAATTAGCCTTTGTTGCTTGCGCGGCGTTAAGCCCTAAATAACTAACTAACTAACTACTTATTATATTATTCACACGCTCAAGGATTCGTTTACTTGTGTAATTCTTCCTCAACACATTAGCTAATTCCCTTAATACCCCCCCCCCCCAACACACACACACACACACACACACCCACACACACACACTTACACTTTGTATGCTTTAAAAGGTAGTGGGAAGAGGACGGGTGTGGGGGGTGGGGGGGGGGAGGTGGGGAGGTGGGGGCGTTCGTATGGTTTACGAGTGATCTTGAAACTGTAAGGATTTCGCTTTTGTAGCTGACAAGACATTTTAGTTTTGCCATTTTCCCTGCACCGTTGTCATGACTACCACCGGGGATATATAATACACAATGAACAGAAAACTGTACATTGTTTATAATCTTGTATGTTTGGTGTCTGAACATACTGAACATTTTCTTTCTAAGGTATTCACCAAAGATTCTTAAACAGTATTCTTTTCACCCAGATGGAGGCAACAGCCTAGTGCGTCACAAGCGATTCTTTGGTTTCATAATCGCTGCTGTGGTCGGTGTGGCGGTCGGCTGCATGATTTTTTGCGGAAGAGGTAAGCTGCCCAATTCATTTTTTTTTTTTTTTTTCGTGTACATACGGAGTAAGTCACTTCGGTAATGCGTGTGAGCTGAGACAGTGGATGAGGGAGATGGGACACGACCTATATTATCCCTCTTGGAATCATCGCGGAGGGAGGGTGGAGGGATGGGGGGGGGGGGGGAGGGGGCGTGGAGCGCAGTGACCAGCACAAGAACAAAAAAACTCAACCACAACAAAACTTTTTACCGATTTTTTTTTTTTTTTTATTTTTATTTTTTTTTTTTTTTTTTTTGGGGGGGGGGGGGGAAGCTGCATTGCACAAGAACCGGGGCGGTCTGTGGTCTAGTGGTTAAGAGACTTCGAGAGGTCAGGTTCGAGCCCCACTCAGGGCAAAGAATTTTTCCTTATCGTACGGCACGTGGCACCGTTCATTCGGGCCGATCGTCGGGTGTTCTCTCCAGGGACTCCGGTTTCCTCCCCCTCTGCTTTGGAAATGATCAGCCCCCAAAATTTGAAAAACAAATGCAATTCTAAATTCCAAAACTTAAATAGCTGAGCTCGTGATTGTAATGTGATTATGTCCAGTGTGTGAGAGAATGCGTGAGGTTCACGTGAGCGTGCGTGTAGGGTTCAGTTCGCGGCGCTTTGAGGCGATTCATGAAATTGGGTAAAGCGCCTATACAAAACTCATTATTATTGTAAAACATGAATATGAGTTAGGTGAAAGCAGAAATGCCTCTGAGGGAAAAGAAGTTCAGCAAGCAAATTTACCCCCCCCCCCCCCCCAATATATATATATATATATATATATATATATATATATATATATATATATATATATATATATATATATATACAGCCATGTCCAAAAAAAACGCAACAGGCTGATTTTGTCAAATGGTCATTTAGTAAAATGCAAATTGTGGGCAAGTGCCTTCTTATATTCTTAGTATCCATAAGTTATCCATCTTCTTTATGTCCAAACAGGCTATGGGTAAAATTGTGACCTCGTGCCTTCTGTTTGTCTTGAGTTATGGCCCTTTTTCTCAGGCGACTAAGTTTGCATGCACTGAGCGATTGTCCATGTCACAGAGCTGCATGTGAAGATGAGCATGTGAAATCGGGGTTCTTGCAGTTAAGATGTTGCCTCGTTTTTATGGTGAGTACCGGTCACAGAGCAATGCCTGTTTTCCGGCTTGGCGATCAGAAAAGGCAGCCCTTCTCACTTGTCAGTGGCACATTTTCAGCATGCCTCGTCTTTCAGCCATTGAGCGGCAGCAAGCCATTGGTAGGCTTAATGCAGGGCAGAGCGTAGCGGACGTTGCCCGTGCCCTTCAAGTTCACCGTGTCACCATTCACCGCTTGGCAAGGCGCTATCAAGCAATAGGGTCCGTCTATGACAGTCCTCGCGCAGGACGACCCAGAAGTTTGACTCCGCGCCAACAGAGGGCCGTTGTGCGAAGCTTCCGGCAAAACCCATTCCAGAGTGCAGCAGCCGTCGGTCGTCACCTGATCAGCACCAGAAACCGTGTGACAAGTCGCCAAACCGTGTCACGGGTTGTTGTCAGGGCGGACCTTCACTGCCATCGTCCCTACCGAGGCCAGGTGTTGACGGCAAGACATCGTCGGAACCGCCTGAACTGGACTCTGGCCCACAGACAGTGGCGTCAAGAGTGGGAAAGAGTGGTGTTCAGCGATGAGTGTCGAATTGTGGTCAACAGCATCGACAACAAAGTCCGGGTCTGGCGCCCCAGAGGTGAGCGCTTTAACAACCGCTACATTCTGCAGCAAGATGCCTGGCCGACCCAGTCGGTGATGTTGTGGGGTGCCTTCATTGGGAATCGAATGCTGGGACCCGTGTTGTTCGACCTGCAGCCTGACCGAGGTGGGGGCGTGACGTCACAGCGCTACATCAACCAGGTTCTCCAGCCCCTTGTGGTGCCGTTTTTTTTTGCTCGGAGACGGCGCTGCTTGTTTCAGCAGGATAACGCGCCCGCTCACTCTGCCAGGGCAACACAGCAGTTCCTACGGCAAACCAACATCCCTGTGATGGAATGGCCAGCGAAAAGCCCGGATCTGAATCCGATGGAGCAGGTTTGGGCCTTCTGGAAAACACGCATCAACAGATTGCCAAATCGCCCTGCGTGTGCTGCTGAGCTCCGCCAGGAGTTGCGACGCCAGTAGGGACGGGTGCCACCTGCTTTCCTGAACCGCCTGGTCAACTCCATGCCAAACAGATGTCAGCTGGTGATCCGCAACGCCGGAGGCCACACCCGCTACTGAGCCATGATTTGGCTGATGTGAAATCAAGGGCAGCAACTCTGTACGTAACCAACATTGACTTTAAATAACTTACCTGATGGATGTCCGTCCCCAGCCGATTAAATGTGAGAACTTTCAATGAAATCGCTTTTTTCGAATCGAAATTAGACTGACATAAAATTTACATATTTTTCCAAAACAGTGCTTGTGTTGCGTTATTTTTGGACGTGGCTGTATATATATATATATATATATATATATATATATATATATATATATATATATATATATAGGGGAAGTAAGTAAAGCTGAGAGCGCTCCCTAGATCTAGGAGGTGTGTGCTTTGTATGCCAGTGGACAAGTCCGCCTTGCCCTATATGGCTACAAGCCACAATGGAGGGGGGGGGGGGACCTACCATCCTACCGCTGAAACGTCTAACAGATCTAAGGGTATCTCACCATTCATAGGGCCCCCATTCCCCTCCCACCGGGAGGAAAATGGTCGGTACAACCAAGGCCATATGAATTGGTGATTTTAGCCGCTCACGACCATGGTTTCGAGTCAATGGGACCCTCATCAGGTGAGCATGCGGCGATACCCACGAGGGCTGCAGCATCCAACTAGCACTAAAAGGCTGCCCCAGAATAATCTGGTGCGTCTCCAGTACTAGCAGACGTCGCTACCCTAAAGCTCTGCAAGAGGTTTCAGCGGAAAAAGACTAAATAATTTAGAAGGAGCAACTGCCTAGGTGCAATGTCATGTAATTACATTTAATATAGAAAAGGAACAAAGGCGTCGCTAAAGCCGAAAACATGCGCTCAATCAGGTCAATTTGAAAGTAGGGGAAGTAAGTAAAGCTGAGAGCGCTCCCTAGATCTAGGAGGTGTGTGCTTTGTATGCCAGTGGACAAGTCCGCCTTGCCCTATATTGGCTACAAGCCACAATGGAGGGGGGGGGGGACCTACCATCCTACCGCTGAAACGTCTAACAGATCTAAGGGTATCTCACCATTCATAGGGCCCCCATTCCCCTCCCATGGTCGTGAGCGGCTAAAATCACCAATTCATATGGCCTTGGTTGTACCGACCATTTTCCTCCCGGTGGGAGGGGAATGGGGGCCCTATGAATGGTGAGATACCCTTAGATCTGTTAGACGTTTCAGCGGTAGGATGGTAGGTTCCTCCCCCCCCCCCCTCCATTGTGGCTTGTAGCCAATATAGGGCAAGGCGGACTTGTCCACTGGCATACAAAGCACACACCTCCTAGATCTAGGGAGCGCTCTCAGCTTTACTTACTTCCCCTACTTTCAAATTGACCTGATTGAGCGCATGTTTTCGGCTTTAGCGACGCCTTTGTTCCTTTTATATATATATATATATATATATATATATATATATATATATATATATATATATATATATATATATATATATTAATAATATAAAATGAAATAAAATAAATCGGGCTTTTTCCAGAGTTTTCAAGAATAAAGTTGATTTTAGATGAAAGTAACTCCAGCTCTGCAAACTTCAACTTCACATTGAATCAAAACTACAAAACAAAACGCTTTAGATAACCACTGGGGGGGGGGGGGGGGGAGCTGAGGCTTTCGAGGGGTACGCAAAAAAAAATAGTCAATGAAGCGCAAAGCATGCCTTGCGAGGCTGTAGACTCCAGAGTGCAGTCCCTTTTCGGCGGGTCGTGAAAATAGTACTTTCCCTTGAAAGACTGTGCCCCAGAGGTGATCACCGTGGTTTCTCTAGTGGTCTCTTTTATCCACTGTTGCTGGTGTGAACGTGTCTATAGCGGTCTTCAGTACTGTACTTACGTTCTTACGTAAGGTCAAGGGGGCGTGCACTGAGGCGGAGGGAAGGGGGTGGGGGGAGGGGGGAAGGAACACATGTTAATTACTCTACCTCACCTGATTCTGTCTTTGCTGGGACTCACAAGCAGAGTTATCTCTCCTGAAGCGAAATCCATTTTTTTTTCTGAGATGATTGGGGGGGGGGTGGGGGGGGGAAGATTATGATTCTGATCTGCAGCAGGAACCTTTTTCGTATCTGAATTGTTGCATATCAAAGACCAATATCATGTTATGTTAAGCATAAAATAAGAAATAAAAATTGGAACAAAAGGAAGATGATGATGAAAGGGAACTAAAAAAAATAAAGGGGGGGGGGGGATGGGGGACAAGAAGGAAAGAATAAAACAAAAGCAAAACTTCCAAAACAGTTCCATTTGGACCCTCCTACCGACTCCCTTTATAAACAACAACAACAATAAAACAAACCGACTCCCTTTTCAGGAGGAGGGGGAGGCGGGAAACAGAACCAACCACCGTCCTTCGATCATTGTCCGGCCGATATCCGGGAGGCAGCTGCAGCAGGCAAGAAGGAACGAATCATCTCTTGGGACAAACCCACAGCCTCTGATCCCGAGGACGGGTCTCTCAAGTAAGTGTCAAAAATAATAGTCCCTATGCCACAGCTCTTCAAGGCAACCGTCTAGAAATTACATTTCTGCTGTTAGCTGTAAAAAGAGCCTAAGCGCCATTTATTTGATAAACTCCTACGCCCCCCCCCCCCTCTTTTTTTTTTTTAAAGATGACAAGATGATACACACACCGGGGGGGGGGGGGGTCTCCTCTGCATAGGCAAACGTATTTTCTCTATCTTCAGGCCGGAGCTGACAAGAGGGCTTCAGTCAGGGAGCTTGTTTCCGAGCGGTGTCACGCCCATCACTTTTACCGCGAAAGATAATCAAGGATTTCGTGACTTCTGTTACTTCACCGTCACTATCACAGGTACAAAAGAAATACATTCTTGATTAAGTCTGACTTAGACCTTTGCTTCAAGGAAACTGTATAAGCATACTCTTCAGCACCAACGTGTGTTGGTAGGAAGGAGGATTAGTATGAAGTTTTTCACATCAGACATCCCACTTTTTTTCCTCATTTTACTGATACCATGCAAAATGAAGAAACGTGTATTTTCGACTGTCATAGCGTTTGAGAGAAATTCGTAATCCGTTTACTATACTACTTTGCCAATATTAGGTTACAGAGCACAGAGACAAATTTGGAGGAAAACGCTATATATATTCCTCTTACACATTACGTTGCATATGACACCCTAGAAATGCTTTAAAATTCACACACACACACACACACACACACACACACACACACACACACACACACACACACACACACACACACACAAAATCCGGCAGCCAAAGACTCATGTGTAGAGTAAATTTCAGCAAATTCCAATATTTCTTCTTCTTTTTTTTTTTCTTTTTCTTTTTTTTTTTTTTGGGGGGGGGGGGGGGGGATTTTGGCAGCGACCATATACCACCTCATTCCTTGGACGTCTGCTGGCCCCAGTTAAACTGCGCATGAATACAAATAGTCCACAAGCTAGGCTCATTTTTCCCTAATTTTATTATTACCTGGCATCAAAGTTATTTACAGAGCCAACAAAAGGCATCAGATTGCCATTTTTTACTCTGCACACAAATTTTAAAGGGGGCAAAAAAATTCTACTATATTGAGCGTAGTTGTTGCTACATGACCCGGAGGCTATTAGTGGTCTGTAACCTGTAAAAATCTGGTTTCAGCCCAGTGTGAAAACGAATACCTATACAGTACCTATACAGGCTATATGTAATCTGTGAAACTGAAAACAAAAGTGACGCACCAGTAAGCTTTTCATGCTTTGTCTGCCAGTATTAGAGTGTGGTTTGCCACCGTACCTACGTGACGGCACACAAACTTGTACGGCCAGGAACATATATGGGTCGGTCTGCACACACACTTGCGACCCTGGATATGAACTGTCAGGCAACGCTACTGTCGCGTGTTTGGAAACCCAGAACTGGAACAGTACTTTTCCAACGTGCCAGGGTAAGTTTGCTGCTTTTGATTTGTGAAGCAAATCCGGATGCCTGTGGAATTAAATACATAAAAGGAAAAGTTTGAAGTTTATATTTGCGGATACTAAATCGGAAGCTGTTGGTCAAAGAACCCCAACCGAAGACGGCCTAGATTATCAGTAATCAGAGTGACTGCGCATGCTGTGTAGGGATAAGGTTGTGTTTGGGGATTGCATTGGTACCTGCTCATGTTTATTCCATGAGCGGAATGCGGTAAATGACAGGGAAACCCGGCCCTCTAGCCACAGAATAACTCAGACTTGGATTTGTTTTTCATTCGCGGCGCTCTTCCAGCAGGGAAAACAAGAAACAAACAAAATACTCGAATTTCAACTAAACAGAAGTGATAATTAGAAGTGATAAATATGTTTAATCTCCGTGAGACATACCAGTTTCGTTTAGCTGATAAATTTCAGTTTGACAATACTGGTCACAGGGTATATTTCACGATTCACCTTCGAATTATCGAAGGGTAAGGGTAAGCAGGTTACCACTGGGTACCCTTTAAGTTTCAATTCACCTCAACTTACCCAGGGTAAGAGGGCAAATAGGAAACTTGTCACTTGGTAACCGCTATGTCACTTACCCCGGGTTAGGAAGAATACCCGGATTTCTCCAACCCTGGAGTTGCTGTATAATTTACACACACATTGTGACAAACCGTAGCTGTATCCTGCGGACAAGAACCGGCGGTGGTTGGTGGTCAAGTTGTCTGCGCACGTCCGCCGGTCTACCCTGACTACTGCAGCGTTAAGTGTGACCCTGGTTACCAGCACACGGGTTCCGCCTTCGTCAGCTGCAGGGAGGATGCCACTTGGACAGCCCCTGATCCTTGTACAGGTTAGAGTTAACACTCGCTAGTTTCTGTCATTGCTAGGTTTCAGTGTTGCTTGTGAGTACGCCTAGTGTGCTAGTTTGTAACGATTCTGGTTGTCATGTAAAAGCGTGATTTGCGTGATTTTTGTACTTTTTCGCCCAGGGTGCACGCCAGAGGGCCACAACGAGAGGCAGGCTGCCAGTGAACCTGGGACTTTTTTTTGCGCTGTGGAGCGGCAAAAGCGACACGAGCGAATTTAGAAGAAGCGACTTTCTGGCCTATATAGAAAGTAGACTAGGATTACTCCAGTGAGGCCTGAGCGGAAAGAAGGCACCCAATTTGTTTTAACTCCTGCCCTTGAACGGTCGGGGCATGATAATTAATTTTATGTTTGTAGATTGACCCATTTTTAGGGGTGACTATGATGCCTGAGGCGAATAGGGAATAGATAAGCATTCTGAGACCTCGTGCAAGTGTGTCCTTTGGCCTGACAGACAAGTTGGAGCGTACACGTTCACTCTCAAGCCGAACACATTTAATGAGTTAAGTTTTCAGTACCATGGGTACTGTATGTGTTTGTTGTTGTTGTTGTTGTTGTTTCGTTTCCTGGTTTTCTGTTGTTTTCATGTACTACATAGTCGTTCTTTAAAAAAAAAGACCTCAGAATTAATGTATTATGAGTTGCGTGGTAGATATTTTTTTGGATATCTTGAACAGTTCCAATAAAAATACTTACCTGATTTTATTTAAAGGTTGAACAGACACAAATGAAGAATTTATACAATTTTAACAGGATGTCGTGTCAGAATGGTTTGTATCGAAAACTTTCTCGTTTACAGATGTAGAGCCACCAAAGTTCCAAAACGGCTGTCCACAAAACCAGCAGCTCTTCTCCGGACCGTTACAAGCTCCGGTGGCCGTGACCTGGCCTGACCCCGACTCTACAGACAACAGTGGCGGTAACGTGACCTTCAGTAGTGCTCCTGCACGTGGATCCTCGCTAGCGGTTGGGTTTCATCTCATCAAGATCACCGCCACAGATGACAGCGGGAACAGAGCTTCTTGCAACTTTGTCGTCACTGTACAAGGTGAGGTTATAGTGGGAGTTATGTATTGCAGATAGAATACTTCGTACCGCGCGCGAGTATTACCCTTTTTCGGTTTTGGCCTTTTCTCCATGCAGTACAACCAACCCCCCCCCCCCCCCCCATACCCCTCCCCTCCCCGCTCTCCATCTCTTCATGCCACCTGCAAAAAATCAGTGTGTGTGTGTGTGTGCGTGCGTGCGTGTGTGTGTGTGTGTGTGTGTGTGTGTGTGTGTGTGTGTGTGTGTGTGTGTGTGTGTGTGTGTGTGTTGTACTTTATATACGTTTATGGTTTTTTTTTGGGTTTTTTTTTGTATGTTATGTGTAGTTTTTGTACGCGCGCTGAGCTCTTGTGAGATGGGACGCCATAAATACCCTTTATTATTATTATTATGTGAAAGTCAGGCAAGGTTAATGGTTCATCGACGGCTCTCACTGCAGCAAAAACGAATATAATCAAAGTGGAATACTCCCACTATGCCAAACTTAAACCCATACAGACATAAATCCATATTTTAATTGACGTAACTGGTGCACAACCCCGAAATTACTTCGTAAAAATTGAATTGAAAAGTGATAATAATCATCTCACCGATGTTTGGTTTGGTTTAGTTTGGTTAGGTTTAGTTTGATTAGGTTTCAACTGGGTTGGTTTAGGTTGGTTTAGTCGTTTCTCGTTTTTGGCTTGGTTTGGTTTGGTTATGGTGCTGTTGATGTGATTTGTTGTGATTCATTGAAGCCACGCACAGTTAACCGTGCTTTCTACCTAAAACATTTTGCAGCCAAGAAATGCCAAGCTTTGTCCGCGCCACTCAATGGTCGTCTGGCCTGTTCCAGCGGTTACGTGGAAGGGTCAGAGTGCACTGTGACTTGTAACCATGGATACGAAGCGCAAGGGGACGCAACACTCGAATGTCTGAACACAGAAGTGTGGAACGCCTCCTTGCCGACTTGTGAAGGTGAGTCCAGCAACAGATAGATTCAATATTCCACAATAAAAATTAATGATATTAATAGAAAGCTGACTAAAATGCAATCTCTCTCTCTCTCTCTCTCTCTCTCTCTCTCTCTCTCTCTCACTGATGTGTTTCCCAAGAATATCTTGCGCTTCTTTCTGTCTTTGCATGTTTTTTGTCTTAATTTCCTTTTTACTATTAGATTTACTCCTTTTGTGCCAGGCATACTCTTTGTCTGTTCAGCCTTTATCTTTTAGTGTTTCTAGATTAGCAGGACAGCTCGTAAGATAGGCAGACCATGCCTACAAGTCTTTATCCTGAAATAAACATTTCAGTCAGACAGTCTCTCTCTCTCTCTCTCTCTCTCTCTCTCTCTCTCTCTCTCTCTCTCTCTCTCTCTCTCTCTGTAATAGTCTTGTGCATCCTTTTTCAGCTGTGACATGCCAATCTCTACCAAGCATCGCTCACGGGAATTTCTTGTGCACGAGTGGTCAGCAGTACCGAGACGTGTGTTCGCTGGTCTGTGACACGGGGTTCAGAGTTCAAAGCCCCACCTTCACCCAGTGTCTCGCAGACGGCAATTGGAGTACGCCTGGGACCTGTGTCGGTAAGAATGTTTGATACCGCCAATGCTACATCTTCATCACAGACGACAACTTTTTTGTGTGTGTTTTTTTTTTTCTTCTTCTTTTTCTTCTTTTTCCTCTTCTTTTACTCATTCAAGATGGACCGATTTTCCTCAGCCATCCCCTGTATACGGGCCGATTTGTGAGGTTCAGAAAAAAAAAATCATAAAAAATAACAAAACAAGATACAGACTTGAAATTTTCAGTGTAGTTGACTAACATATCTACGCAGCTGCCCGTCTTTGATATCACCCTATGTGGTGGAAAAGGACGTTAAACCCCCAAACACCCACCCACCCTCTACGCAGCTGTTGCTGAAATTTCATTTTTCAAACTTAAATATCTTTGTTGTTAATCATGTTGTAAAAAAAAGAAATCGCGATCCGCATATGCAGCTGTTCGTCTGAAACCGATGTGCGCTGTAGGGCCGCGTATGCGGCCGTTCGTTGGTAACGAGTTAAAGAGTTGCTTGAGAATGAGTACTTTTGCTCAAATTGATCGATAGAAAATCGATATAGTAAATACTTATGATTGCATAGGCCTACATGCAAGGACAGAACGTAGTATGTAGCATACATTTCATCATGCAAAAATAACACATATTTCCAGATACGGAACCTCCTCTGTTTGACCATGGCTGCACGGATAACATCGAAATATTTGCATCTCGGCTTGGGACTCCAACGCTCGTTCAGTGGAACCCGCCTGTCGTGTCCGATAACTCTGGGGATCAGCCTCAACTGACGAGTGACGTCCCCTCTGGGACTGAGTTTCAGATGGGGATGACCTGGGTGACGTATACTGCAACAGACGCCAGCAACAACAGTCGGTCATGTCGTTTTTCTGTCACAGTCTCAAGTGAGTCAAGAGCTTTTACATGACAAAAATACACTTTATAAACGTGAACAAGTAATAATAAAATGAACAACAACAAATAATAATAATAATGTGTAGGCGCTTTACCCAGTTTCGTGAATCGGCTCAAAGCGCCGCGAACTGAACCCAACACGCACGCTCACGTAAATCACACGCATTCTCTCACACAGTGGACATAAACACATTACAATCACGTGGTGCGAAGGGTCAGCTCAGCTGTTTAAATTTCGGAATTTAGAATTGTATTTATTTTCTCAAATTTGGTGGGCTGAACATTTCCAAAGCAGAAGGGGAGGAAGCCGGAGTACCCGAAGAGAACCCCCGACGATCGGCCCCAATGAACGGTGCCACATACGAGAAAAATTCTTCGTCCCGAGTGCGACTCGAACCCCTGACCTCTCGCATTGGTGAACCACTAGACCACCGACCGCCCCTATGTGAATAAATAAATTAACAGGCAACACAAGAAACGATTCTCTTTTCGTTAGGGCACAGGACAGGAGTTCTTTGGTGCTTGTGTTAATTACATTAACTCTGAAGTGCCCCCCCCCCCTTTCCCTGCCCAATAAATGATCAAACTAGTTTTTAAAAAAAACAAAAAAAACACTGCACACCAGTAGGAGCCACTTCACGCCACTATTATGCAAGGCGTGGGCCTCCCCCGCTAATCCCGAGACTGCTGCAGATTGCATAATAGTGGCTTGAAGTGGCTTCTAGTGATCTGAGGATTTGAAGTAAAATTGCCATTTTTATGTTGTTTCCATTACTTGTTGCATTCTTGCCAGATATTGCCCCCCCCCCCCCCCTCCCCCAACCCCTGTAAACTGCGCTCACAGACTAATAACATCTCGTATCTCGTTTTGTCAACAGCCCTTTCCTGCAGCGCGCCTAACCTGGAGTCAGCCGGCAGTAGCAGACCCGTGATGACGTACACCTGTCCTGATGGCCACGTCTACGGGGCGACCTGCGCGCTCGGCTGTAACTACGGTTACCCCTTGGCTGGGGCAGACACCATCACGTGCGAACGTGACGACACCACGTATCCTCCCACCGGCATCTGGGAGTGGGCGGGGCCTAGCGGGGTTCCTCCCGTTTGCAGAGGTAAGGCAGAGCGAAGTAAAAGCATTTGGTAAAGCGAGCGGTTTCATTGTTTACTAAGCTTTACAGAAGCCAACTTCGTTTCGTTTGGAAACAAGTATGTTGTTGGAGTGGGACATTCGGGGGAAGATTTAGGACTCTTACAAGTTACACATCATTCAGTCTTACATTTGCTGTTAATTTGACGATTGTGTAATATATATATTTATACCACTCTACCACTATTACAAGTCATGGTATAAAATCCATAATTCACCACATGTGGTATAAACATTGTACCCATGACAACCACGCGTGAATTTTATGGCTGTACCTAAAGGCCATGTCACACGAGAGGGCAAAAACACTCGAAAACATTGTTTTCAGATGTTTCGCTGCGAAACAGTGTGTTTTGTCGTGTGACATACTTCACAACAATGTTTTCAAAACACTGTTTCGATCGTGTTTTCAGTTTTAGAGCCTGCCCTAAAATCCGAAAACATGTTTTGTGTTTCAACCAATGAAAGCCGCCGTGCGGAGTGTCAAGTGACACCTTCCCGTATCCGCTCAGTCAACATGTATGTTTAAGGAAAAGAGACATCGACTTTACCCAGAAACCCCATCCAGAGGTATTTCATACGCACTGAAGTTCTACATACAAGAAAAGGGTGTCTAGTAAGGTAGGAATGTCTTGACCGTAGCAGGGAAACTTGTTTTCAGTGTGACATCGCCTTAAAGAGTGAACAGGTATTACCCCTAGCAGTGTTCCAGCAGTGTGTTCTGGTGAAAGGATTTGCGTCACAATATGACGCGAAAAGGGACTAAAGAATAATTTACGTCACGACATGACGTAGTTCGACTTCGTACGGAAATGGGGACGAAGGAGCTTTGCCAGTCGCTTGACGTGGAATTGTTGATCTTTTGCTGCGTGTTATCAACAAGCGGTCGTGTTTGTGACAAGCGTAAGCCTAGTTCCAGTTCTCTACTAAGACGGAGGCTTCGAAACGGAAAAGCTGACTTCTCAAAGCCTATGGACAAAGCGAGGTAAAGTACCTCAGTCAGTGATGTCGCGTGAAGCATTTGGATTGCCGATGTCAGCTTTCAAATCAAAGACTTGAAATGCAGGTAGGGACGTGGTATAAATAATTTTCCCAATTCGGTGCCCCCGATTACGTAAAATACACCACACTCGTTTGTTGATTTCGACCGTAAAACTGCTCGTTAAAACTCGCAGTTTTACGGTCGAAATCAACAAACTCGTGTGGTGTATTTTCCGTAATCGGGGGCACCTCATTGTGAAAACTCTATTTATATATATATATATATATATATATATATATATATATATATATATATATATATATATATATATATATATATATAGGGGCGCCGGAAGATGTTGGGGGGAGGGGGGGCAGAATCTCGGAGGGGGGAACGTTGCCCGAAGAAAGTGAAAAGCGGGGTTGGGGGGGGGGTGGGGGGGCGATCAAATGCTGTGTAGACAAAAAAACCTTTACGAACCAGGACGTTGCCCGAAAAAAGTGAAAAGCGGGGGGGGGGGGGGGGGGGGGTGTCCAATCAGAGGAGCGGACGGCCTTCGGACGGCAAAAACAGAAGTTCTCTGTTGGGTGGGATGAGGGAGAGAGCACTAAGAGGGGTAGGGGGAGAGGTAGGGGAACGGAGGGGGGGGGCAAGACCATGGTTTTGCCCCCCCCCCCCTTGCCATAGTCACCTGATTTTCCAGGGGGGGGGGGGCAAAAAGACACTCTTGCCCCCCCTCCCCTGCTTGGGTACAGGGGGGGGGGGGCAGCTGCCCCCCCCCTGCCCCCCCGGTTCCGGCGCCCTTGATATATATATATATATATATATAGGGGAAGTAAGTAAAGCTGAGAGCGCTCCCTAGATCTAGGAGATGTGTGCTTTGTATGCCAGTGGACAAGTCCGCCTTGCCCTATATTGGCTACAAGCCACAGTGGAAAGGGGGGGGGGGGGGGATCTACCATCCTACCGCTGAAACGTCTAACAGATCTAAGGGTATCTCACCATTCATAGGGCCCCCATTCCCCTCCCACCGGGACGAAAATGGTCGGTACAACCAAGGCCATATGAATTGGTGATTTTAGCCGCTCACGACCATGGTTTCAGGTCAATATATATATATTGTCAAAAGCACCGATCTGTACAGAGCCACTGTAGAGATCAGATAGTGGACACATGGAAATTAATGAAAACTATAAAAAGCGCGATTTTCTTCCCAGAGAACAACTGCACTGACCTTGAAGAACCTCGCAACGGAGCTCTGACCTGTCACCTTGGCAACTTCGGATGGGACTGTCTCATGTTCTGTCAGTCAGGATGGGACATCCCTTCCCAGACAGACGGCCATTTCTACTGCACCAACTCCAACAACTACTGGGTCCCTAGCACTGTCCCTGATTGCATTGGTTAGTTCAAATGTTACGCCGGGCCTCTCTCTCGCTCTCTCTCTCTCTCGCTGGGACAGAATGGTCGAGCGTTAGCCTTCCAATGCTCGGGTTGTGAGTTCGAATCCCAAATATTTGTGCTGGCCTTTGATATCACCCATATTTGATGGAGAAGAACGTTAAACTCCCAAACAACCACCTCTCTCTCTCTCTCTCTCTCTCTCTCTCTCTCTCTCTCTTAAGACTCACCTACACAAGTATCTTTTGGACAGTTCCGGGGATGCAGCCAGTCTTCTTCATCATTGATTATAATGTACCCCTCCAGTCATGTTTCACGCTTGATTTTACCTGTTTGCTAGAAATGGCTGGTATACTCATTATGTTTGGCTTGACATTACTTGATATGCTCCGTTATATTTTATTTGTTTGTTTTTAGCTTTGCCTTTTTCTCTCTCTTTCTCTCTCTCTCTTTTTATTTTTTTTTTATTTTTTTATTTTTGTAGTTTGGATCATGTAGTACTTCTTAGTTCTTTTTTCTGTTGTTGTTTTCTGTAGCAAGGACAAGTTGTAAGATAAGCACTTGTGCTTAACACTTATATCCTTGTAAAATAAAGTTCATTCATTCATTCTCTCTCTCTCTCTCTCTCTCTCTCTCTCTCTCTCTCTCTCTCTCTGTTTAGAAATAAACTCTATTCCCATTTAATAGAAAGGGACAAACCAAGATAATAAATATATACGTGTGCATCCTACAAACAACTATGAATGATTAAAGACAAACCTTCCAAACAGCTAGGCCATTGGTGATGAAGCATCGATCTCTGTATATACAATATTTGATTTATATTGTTTAGTGTGGCCGGAGGTTACTGGTCATCAATATGCATTGCTTGATAACTTCCACCTAGCCGTCGATGGCCATTACTCATGTGTGACTTTAACATGTCATTTTATACCCTCTAGACAGGGTATGCAAACGTATGCTATTTTTGATATGTGTGTGTGTGTGTGTGTGTGTGTGTGTGTGTGTGTGGTTTCTTATATTGCAATTTTTTTTTTTTAATTTACTCATGTGTATTTTTTCCACCGTTCATAGTCTTTTCTTTAGTCATTTTGTAGTGCCTTTTTTTTTTTTTTTTGTGTAGCAACGGCTGATTGAAAACTGACCAATGTATGGCCAAATCTTTTCCGTTGTAAAATAAAGTTCGTTCGTTCGTTCGTTCGTTCGTTCTCTCTCTCTCTCTCTCTCTCTCTTTCTCTCTGTGGATGATTGCAGTTGATTGATTAATAATTGATAACCAAGCCTACCACTTGAGTTCTTGGTTATAGTTGACTTTGTCGCTATCGAGACCACCAAGATGATTATTATACAGACAAAAAAAAAAATTACTCTGTGTCTGATAATATAAACTAAGTGATCGCAAATGAACAAAGATTTGGTTAGCAGTCAAGTGCACTGGATTAACGAATCCCGGCTGGGGCCAGGTATTAATTTTGTTCTGGCCTTTTTCTCGTCGCCCCGTCTTTGATATCAACCTTATGTGGTGGAAAAGGACGTTAAACTCCTAAACACCCACTCACCCCACCCCGCACTGGATTACGCCTGATACTGCTGAATAAATTATGTTGACAAACATGATGGCTGTATTTTGACACTTCTTTGTCAACAGTTCGACTCAGGCCTGGACAGGTAGCCGTGAATTCGGACGTGTTCTACTTCACCAACTCCTGCAGCATGTCGGAGACGGAACTGAAGGAGCAGTTCTTGGAACGAATGAACGCCTCCACATGGCGAGATGCCTGTGTCAACTCGTGTGAACTCCAAAACCTACAGGTACGGAGAAATGAAGGGCAAAGTTCTACCTGAAATTCATGTAAGGTGCCCTGAGCTTCTGCCGGAAGGAGGGCGTCCCTTAAATACCCTTAAATATCCTTTTTCCTCTTTTATTATTATTATTATTATTATTTCTATTACGCTTATATCTGGAATGCGAAACAACTGTTTGGTTGTGTTTCATTGTTCGCCGCAAGGTTTCATGCGGAGCAAACAGACGAAAGAGAGAGGCGGAACATGGTCAGGGCTTTTTGGAGTATTTCCGCAACTTTGTCAGCAGGACACGCAGACAGGCGCCACAGAATTACGTCAGCATACGTTTTCAGGTCGTCATGCCTTATGACGAAGGGACATCCACTGCTCAGGAAGCGTATCAGGTGAGACTGGTCGGCAAGTGTGTGTGTGTGTGTGTGTGTGTGTGTGTGAGAGCGAGAGAGAGAGTGAGAGAGTCAAGAATAAAAAAAACGTTATTTTTCAACGGTAGAGGTAATAGATGTAAAACAACCAATTTTCATACCTGCCGTTGCTAACACACACACACACACACACACACACACACACACACACACACACACACACACACACACACACACACACACACACACACACACACACAGAGAGAGTCCCATGAGAGAGAGAGAGAGAGAGAGAGAGAGAGAGAGGGAACATTTTTTGACCGGGACTCTCTTTTCCAGGCATATACAAACATGCAAACACAGCTCTATTCAGAACTGACATCGGCAGCAAGTGCGGGAGTGTTGAATTTTGGGGATCTGACGGTTGACAACCAGAACCCTATCGGTTTCCCGACACTCGACATTCAATGTCCGAACGGCACGTTTTTCAAACAAAGGGACAACACGGATTCTTTCTCTTGTGGTACGTTCAAAAATCTACTGGTATTCTCTTTTATTTCTTTACACTTATTTTTTTATATTCCTTTTAGGTTTTTTTTTTTTTTTAATTTTGGTTTTGTTTTTGTTTTTGGTTTTTTTGGGTTTTTTTGGGGGGGAGGGTGCGGTCGGTGGGCTAGTGGTTAAGAGACTTGTCACCAATGCAGAGTTCAGGGGTTCGAGCCCTACTCGGGGCAAAGAATTTTTCCTTCTCGTATGTGGCAGCGTTCATTCGGGCCGATCGTCGGAGTTCTCTCCGGGTACTCCGGCATCCTCCCCCTCTGTTTTGAAAAGGTAAGCCAAGGAAATTTGAAAAATAAATGTAATTGTAAATTCCGAAATTTAAATAGCTGAGCTGACCCTTCGCACCACGTGATTGTAATGTGTTTATGTCCAGTGTGTGAGAGAATGCGTGTGCTTCACGTGAGCGTGCGTGTTGGGTTCAGTTCGCGGCGCTTTGAGCCGATTCGTGAAATTGGGGAAAGTGCCTATACAATAATAATGATTATTATTATTATTATATATTTTTTGTTGTTGTTGTTCTTAATGTTACTGTTGTTGTTGACTTTGGTGGGCGTTTCTTGTTGTTGCTGAGAAGTAGAAAAAATCCCACGCAAGCGGCTTTGTAACACTAGAGAATAAGAAGTACAATTGTTTTCATGGAGAAATCCTGTGTAAAATAATCGCTGTCGGCACAGAAATTATTTTTTAAAAATCATGTTGTTGAGTGACTGAAAGTAAACCGGTACATTTTCCAAGTCAGAGAAATTGCAGGACACATAATTGTGTTTGATAATTAGTCTACTTACGTGCCAGATGTAACCATCATCGTGTGTGTGTGTGTGTGTGTGTGTGTGTGTGTGTGTGTGTGTGTGCGTGTGTGTGTGCGTGTGTGTGTTTGTGCGTGCGTGTGCGTGTGCGTGCGCGTGCGTGCGTGCGTGCGTGCGTGCGTGCGTGCGTGCGTGTGTGTGCAGCTGGCTGCGGGGCGGGTCATTACCTACCTTTCAACACAGCCACCGGGACGTCATCCACACAGTGTGAGGCGTGTCCCGTGGGTAGCTACACGGAGCTGGACAACGCCACGTCATGCACGCCCTGCCCCCCGGGATGGTGCACACTCACCACGGGCAGTAAAAACAGTTCTGATTGTAAAGGTTTGTAGTCTTGTTAGCAAACAGTATCGAAAGGGTTTTTTTTTGTTTATTGTTTTTTTTCCCCCTAAACTTTTTCTGCTTTGTATGATATTAGTCCAACGCAGGTGAACAGTAATAATTGAGCAAGTCCCCTACCCCTGCCGGGAGGAGTCAGTAACCCAACGCTTTGAGCGTTTGACTCAAGATCGAAAGGTCCCGGGTTCGAATCCCAACAAAACTGTGTACAGGCCTTTTTCACGTTGCCCCTTTTCCTCTGACTGTGAACTGGATCTGCTTGTGTAGTGTCCATTACAGTCAAGGATACATAAAATGTGGCGGACCTGGCAGTCTGACTGGATTGAATAAGTGTACGGCTGGACTGTTTAGTTAGGGTAGCTATCCCCTCCTCCATAGCCTGCCTCTTAGAGCCGTCTCCAGTGACTTCGTTGGGGCGTGGGACGATAAACCCCAGTTAACCAACTAACTAACCCTCCCCCACGCCTCCCCCCTCCCCACCCCCTTCAAAACAACAACAAAAAATAATATAAATAGACAAATAAAATAAAGCATATCATGAAAAAAATAAGCAAATACCCCCCCCCCCCCCCGCCTCCCCCCCCCCCCTTAAAATAATATAAATAAACTAATAAGATAAAATATATCAATAAAAAACAATTTAAAAAATAAGCAAATGAAATTGAAAAAAAAATAAAAATCATTTGCAATAACAACGGACGAGTTCGGTCAGGATATTGCATGGCATCGGGCTAATTATAGCATCTTCCGGGTTCTGTGTTCGGTTTCAGAACTCTGCCCAGCAGGCAAAATATCGACCAACGGTTTTGTCCCTTGCCAGCCCTGTCCTCCCGGTAGTTACCAGGCGAGTGTTGGGGTCATGACCTGCGACCTTTGCCCTGCCGGCACGTGGACAGCAGCGACTGGGTCGACAAACATCGATCAGTGTATCCGTGAGTTCGAGAACTTTCCTTATGATCTGGTTAGGTGTGGGAAAGGTTATGATAGCAAGAAGTGAGGGTTATTTTGGACTGGCCATAGAGGATTGCTTGTTTAGTTTCTTGACTATGATGTTGTTTGTTTGTGTGTTTGTTGGTGGTTGTTGTTGTTGTTGTGGTGGTGGTGGTGGTGGTGGTGTTTTTGTTTGTTTGTTTGTTTTGTTTTGTTTTGTTTTGTTTTTGAAGGGGGTCTTTCTGTGTACAACAAGGGGGAGCCGGGGTGGCCGAATGGTAGAGCGTTGGACTCTCAATGCTCGTGTCGTGAGTTCGTATCCCGGCTGGGGCCAAATATTTGTGCTGGCTTTTTCATCGTTACCCCGTCTTTGATATCACACGTATGTAGTGGGAAGGGACGTTAAACGCCCAAACACCCACCCACCCTGTGTACAACAAGAGCAACAAAATGGACGTGACATTTAGGTGACCCATTGGCAGGCAAAAACTGAGACAGTATACGCCACTCAGAAATCTTAATACAGCTTTTGAATCTTCACCTCTTTTCAGCTGAGATTTTTCTTTGTCCCCTTGGGCAACATCGTTGTTATGGCTCTGTAAAATGCACCATGGATGTCTATTTACTCAGATTTGTGTACATGTGTTCTCATGGTGCAGTGTGTATAAACACGGCTGAACAGTACATAACGTATGTTAGTCATAAAAGAATTCACCTTATAAGATTACAAATGGCTTGCGTATGTACAAATTATTCTGTCTGTCTGTCTGCCTGTCTGCCTGCCTGCCTCTCTCTCTCTCTCTCTCTCTCTCTCCGAGTCTGTCCTCTGTGTGTGTGTGTGTGTGTGTGTGTGTGTGTGTGTGTGTGTGTGTGTGTGTGTGTGTGTGTGCTTGCGTGCGTGGCAGTGTGTGTGTGTGTGTGTGTGTGTGTGTGTGTGTGTGTGTGTGTGTTTTGAAAGGGTCTGGGGGGGGGGGAGAGTAGCTAGTGAACTGAATGCCGTTGACACGATACACCTGCCCATTACTGCCATGTAAGCTCCGTGACATGCACAAGCCCGTATACCTACTCCTTACCGCTGACGTACCAGGTCACGTCACGACCGACACCGCCTTAACCGTGTATGATATATTCTATGCGCGTGAAACAGTAAACCTTTATTCATTGCCGGCTGGCACCGCGCCGCGGCGTCTGTAAAAGCAAGGGGAATCCCCTGATCTTCCCAACAATCCAGCACACGGTCGAGTAATCCTATCCGGCTCTCCTAGACCCCTTGCTGACTTCAAACGTTCGATAATTGATCGCTTGAATCAGTGGTTTTGATTACGGGCGAGAGGGCATGTGTGGTGTGACCGGGAAGTACACGTTGACTGAATACTCATGAGAGAGAGAGACAGAGAGTCGATCACCACTGTACATAATTAAGTCATTTGGAATGTGAAAGTTAAAGCCTTTAAAACTTAAAAGAGTGAGAGACAATGCCCGAGAGAGAGAGAGGGGAGAGAGAGAGAGAACGAACGAACGAACGAACGAAACTTTATTTTACAAGGATAAAAGATTAGGTACGCAGACCTGTCTTACATCTTGTCCTTGCTAGGCTACTAGTGTGTGTGTGTGTGTGTGTGTGTGTGTGTGTGTGTGTGTGTGTGTGTGTGTGTGTGTGTGTGTGTGTGTGTGTGTGTGTGTGAGAGAGAGACAGAGAGGTAATTAGCGTAAAACAGCCAATTTTCATACCTGCTGTTGCTAATTCTAGTAGTATCTATTCTAGCAATTTCTATCTAAATCAACACACAAACACACATACAAGTACAGAGTCACGTGTACAGCAACAAAGCAGAGACAGACAGACAGACAGACAGACAGACAGACAGACAGACAGACAGAGACTTTATTGTACGCGGACAGTAAAATAATGTAGAAGACCTGGGCCCGTATGTAATAGACGAGGTTAGGGCTTTTAGCCTAACCTCGAACTAAACTAGCTCTAGGGTTCATTTTTTTTTTTTTTTTAATCAGGAAGCTGGCCCATTCCAGGAAGGTGCCTGAGCCGTTATAAAATGAATTTTTTTTCTTCCTTTCTTTGCTTCCTTTTTTCTTTTTATTTAATGTTGCTTTTGGGTTTCTTTTGTCCTAGTCTGCGTTAGGCCCGTAGCCGTGGGTTAAATTAACCTCGACTTTTACATACGGGCCCTGTCTTCATTCCTGTCCGTGTTACACTACTACGATTACAGCTACCTATGTAGAAATAGCAAATAAAGCACACACGATGAACAAAGTATCGGTAAAAAAAAGGGACGAACTAATCAGTCAACAACAGGATATCAAACAGAAAACAACAAGCCAATCAAACAACAACCAAACACACAAACAAGCAAACAAACACACACAAAACCGGAGAGAGAGGGGGGGGGGGGGCATAAGACTTGTAGTGGGGGGTGTTTTTTTTTTTAAGTTACAGTATACGCCGGTTATAAGAAACTCGAGGGGGGTGAATTTTTTGGTTTCTTATATCCGAGTTTTCTTATATCTGAAAGTCGGATATAAGAAAGTATTTTGAAAAATAATTCTTATAACCGAGTTCAGTGAAAAAAAGGTTTAAAACATTTCTTTTTTCTCAGTTCGTGTATGTTTTGCATTAAATTAAGAAATATCTGGTTTCTCTTAAAGACCTGCACAGAATATATATGTGTAGAGTTAATATACACCAGTGCGCTTGTGTCCTTCAATGTCAGATTTTTTTGTTTGAACATGAAAATACTGTTTTTGCTTTTCAACTGTAGCGCTGGCGGTCATGTGGTAAGAAAAAACAAAACAAAAAGAAAAAAAAACAAACAACCAAACCAACCAACCAACCAACCAACCAAACAAACAAACAAAAAAGAACTAAGGGGAGAGAGAGAGAGAGAGAGAATTCCCTTGTATTTATAGGATATATTAAAAGTGCATTATGTATCAACTTTTGATCTATAAAACACTCGTCCCATTAGAGTATGATATGCGATGCTTTCCGTGTCTAATTTGGCTGAAAAAAGCTGCAAATTAGCTTTTTTTTTCTGTTGGGAGGGGGAAGGGGGATGGAGGAAAGATGGACCACGTATATTGTCAAAGAAAGGAATTGATCAACAGTTAGTCTAATACTGATAGTTTTATTCTCCTTAACGCGAGCCCTGTAGACAGAGACAGACATACAGAGCGAGAGAGAGAGGGAGAGAGAGAGAGAGAGAGAGAGAGCTCCCAATCAGGCAAAAAAAACCAAACAAACAAAATAATAATAAAAACAACATATAACAATAGAACAACAAAAATGCATCTCGTATTTTTTCTTCTTGCCAACATTCAATTTTGCACGGAACACAATGGTAAAGAACCAATTCAAGAAAAGAAAATCATGCGCCATCATGTGCCTGTCCTAAGTGACGTCAGACCTGACCTGTTTTCTTAGAATGAGTGAAATTTTGTTGGAAATGTACTTTCGGTTTCTTACAATGAGTGAAATTTTCTTGGAAATGTACTTTCGGTTTCTTATATCCGAGTTTTTGTATCAAGCGGGACAAGAAATTTGCTTTCCTAAAACCGAGTTTTCTTATAAGCGAGTTTCTTGTATCCGAGTTTTTGTAATACATAATAAAGAAGAGTTTGGCCGGGGGAAAAAAATTCGTTGGCAATAACCGAGTTTTCTTATATCCGAGTTGCTTATATCCGGCGTCCACTGTATTATTCATTTATTTGCTTGTTTACTTAGTGTTTTCGTTTGATTGAATGTTATTGACTATTTACACCCCCCCCCATCCCCACCCACCACACATACGCGTTGCTCTCCACCCCACCCCAGTCCCAGCCCCCCCCCCTCCCCCAAGTAAAGAAAAAAAAAACCAGCACGAAACAACTTACAAATAAAACGCACCAGTAGTAGTTCTTTTTCCGTGACACATCCAAATGATTTTTCCCTCTCTCAGCTGCCGATGCACGCATACGCAACACAACCCTGAGAACCGACGTGAGCGGACAGTGGTTAAACCTGACAGTGACAGGATGGTTTCTGACTGCTGTAAACAGCACCACCAGGATCACGTTCACAGTAGACACCGCTGGCCTTGATCCTGTTTCTCTCACAGTATACAGCGGAACAGTGGACGCGGCCGATATACCAGAGAATGGGTTAATACAGTTCTACCCTTTTTTTTAAAGAAGAGAAATCTAAGAACGCTTTTATCATCAAATTATGCATATGATTGTTGCTGCCACTTTCAATCAATTTCAATTCAATTCAATTCAATTCAGTTTCAATTCAAAATACTTTATTTGTCCCTTTCGGGCAATTGATTCGTGCTAAAAGGTAGCCGGTAACCGGACTGGCAATGACTAATGATAAACATCAACATTAAAAATTTACCCAACTTAAGATTTCTAACACACGTATCATTAACAAATCACACTTGTCACAAACAATACAATTCTCCTACTTGAAAAGAAGTCAGTTTTAAGTTGACTAGTCGTATATTTATTTGAATTAATGTCGTAAGTAAATCAGCGTCCAAAGTTTCCAAGTGTAATTAGAAATTACTATCATTCATTGTGAATTTGCACTTCGCACTGGAGCCGGGATACTCGAATGGTAGAGTGTTGGACTTTTAGTGCTTGGGTCTTGAGTTCGAATCCCGGCTGGGGCCAAATATTTGTGCTGGCCCTTTTTTCGTTGCCCCGTCTTTGGTATCACCCATACATGGTGGAAAAGGACGTTAAACTCCCAAACACCCACCCACCCAACCCTTGCCTCTCACTGAGCTAAGGAAACTACATTCTTTTGGGTTATTCTATTTTACATTAACTGCATATGTACGTTTAAATACACAACTTGAACGGCAAAGAGGAGTAACAAAATGAAACAGCGTTTGGGAAACATTTTTATAGTCCGCAGATGTTCGTGTGTAAGGTTGGATGGTCTTTCTTTACAGGACAGGATCAGTGTCTCTTGAAGTGGAATCTGACACCTGGTTTCGTGTGTTGTTCGTGGTTGAACCCCAAAACGGACAAACGAACGTGTACTACCGTTCCACTAAGGTTCTGTCCTATGATCATGTGACTTTCTCTGCACCACTGCCCGCCACTTTGACTGTAGAAGCCCAGACTGGAAAAAGTAAGCGATATATTTGACAGTTCTGTTATAAAAAAGTATCTTTTGTTTTGTATTGTTTCGATTTGTTTCGTGTGGTGTCGTGTGGTGTCGTGTCGTGTCGTGTCGTGTCGTGTCGTGTCGTGTCGTGTCGTGTCGCGTCGCGTCGCGTCGTGTTGTGTGTCGTGTCGTGTCGTGTCGTGTTTTCTTTTGTTTTCTTTTCGTTTCTTTTGTTTGACTACGCGTAAAAATATGTGTGATTCGTGAGTTCGTTGCGACTTTCGAGTGCATCTTGCTAAATGTGGTTAAATGGTTGACTGTCTGTCGCGCCACAATCACATTTCGAGACAATGAACATGTCTAAATATTTCTGCCCATAAAAACTAATTCCAAAACGCAAGTGTTTCCTTTCACATCAAACATAGCGCTTTAGTGTTTTGGTGAATACGTGCCATTCCATCTCCAATAAACACCACAACAATAGTCGGACTGGAGACCATGTCCTTTCCTGAAGTACAATCATCAAGTGAAGATTGATGTTCAATGTTCTCAGATTCTCAAATAAACTCACTGTTCATCGGTAAGTCCTTCATAAAATATTGACATATGTGTGTAACCTGTGCATAGGTCAAGAGAATCAATGTATTTTGCGAGTCTTATGGGTTTGGGAATGTTCTCAGCTTCTAAAAAAAAACAAACTCACTGTTCATCGGTAAGTCCTTCAGAAAATATTGACACATGTTTGTAAGCTGTGCGTAAGTCAAGAGAATGTATTTTGCGAGTGGTATGAGATTGGGAGAGGTTTTATTACATATTAAATCTGTTTTCAGTTATTGCCAGCGGTCTCCACGCCTCAAACAGCAAGATGTCCCAAAGCAGCATTACTTCTCAAGCAGCGGTATGCGCCGGGAACAACTCTGACAACATCTTGACGTGGAGTCCAACTCCGAGCAGTGTTGTCTTTCCCTCCCAATGTGATGGTAAGAAGAAATTCAAAGGAAGGCGTGCTTGCTAACACTGAAGGACTAGTGAAATACAGCAGTAAACGTTGAGATACTATAGAGATGCTGCGATACTTGAACCCTTGGAGAACTCTGCAAAAGGAACTAAAGGTGACTTGAAGCTCGATGGCAGCTAGGGGAAAATGTCACTTTCAGATAGAACCTTATTATAGAAAGCGTTTTATGTGTTAATCCATTTGATCACTGTACGTGCGACCTCAAATATTAACGAAATCAGGCGTTAAAAAAGCACCAGTCTACTTTTCTTGCCCAGAGATTTCAGCACTCAACTATAAACAGAACCAAGCCTACGCGTTCTCAGAGAGAGGCAGTTCCATTACACCACGGAACTGTTCCGTGTTTCGAGCAGTTCCATCGCTCCGAGAAACTGTTTCCTTTGACGGTATAAACTGATCTGTGTGTAGCAGGATCGATCAAGGATATATCAAATCAGAGGCTCACAAGTCTGAACTGAATCGTGTTCAGCTGGACTGTTCGCTTGGCGGTTTCCGTAGAATAACTGCCCCGACACCCCACCCCCACCCCACCCCTACCCCATCCTGCCAGTTACAGAGCCGTCTCCAATCGCTAGCTTACCTATGCGTTCTTACGACAGAGAACAAGCTCTGACCCGGGCTTCTGCTTCCCTGACCATAGGCTTGACGTGTAAGACTGGTGACAAGTTCACTTTCAATATCCCTGATTTCACGCACATGGCAAACAAATCTCTTTAACGTTGTTGTATGCTAAACGGGCAAATTATTTTACGTATGATACGTTTTGCATTTTATTTACGTGTTGTGTTGCGAAGCTAAATTTGTAGCCTAAAATATTTGTCCAGCCGTGGACGAGTGCGAAGCTGAACCCTGCGGTCTTCACCCGTGTGAGAACCAGCCCAATGGCTTTGTGTGTCACTGTCAGGACGGATGGAGTGGGGACACGTGCAGCACGCCGCCAGACCCTTGTAACAACAACGACTGTCGGAACGGGGCGACTTGTGTCTCTGGTGCTGACAACTACACGTGCAACTGCCCGGCCGCTTACACAGGCAGTCTGTGTGACGTCGAGTTTGGTGCGAACTATATTCTATTTTGTTCATAATAATAATAATAGTAATAATGAGTATTGTATAGGCGCTTTACCCAATTTCGTGAATCGGCTCAAACCGCCGCGAAATGAACCCAACACGCACGCTCATGTGAATCACACGCATTCTCTCACTCACTGGACAAAAACACATTACCATCACGTGGTGCGAAGGGTAAGCTCAGCTATTTAAATTTCGGAATTTAGAATTGCATTTATTTATTATTGACAGGGGATTTGGTCTAGTGGTTAAGGCATCCGACTTCGGATCCTGAGCTGCCGGGTTCGAGTCCCCGGTGGGCAGGAATATGGTGGGATTTTTCCTTCCCATATCGAGTCAAATCCATGTGCAGACTCGTTTGCGGTGCCTGTCTCGCCTTCGTGTACACACGCACGCACAAACATCAAGTGTGCACGCTAAAAATCCCACGTTCATCTTTCGAAGAAGAGTAGGCTGTGGCCGGTGTCGTGGTAATCAGAAATACTGTCGCACGCACTAGAGTGAATAGCCGGGTTGAGGTTTGCACACAAAGTAGCGCTTAACGGCAGCAGGCTTTCACTGCTTCGTCCTCCAGCCCTGCGGCGCCGTGAGCATTTCAGCAGAGATGGATATGTGCGCCGAGGAGAAGTCTACCATACCATACCATACCATTTTTCAAATTTGGTGGGCTGAACATTTCCAAAGCAGAGGGGGAGGAAACCGGTGTACCCGGAGAGAACCCCCGACGATCGGCCCGAATGAAAGTCATAATAATCATAGTCGGGGACGTTCTAATTTGAAATGGTCGGATACCTACTGGGTTTTGCTTCAAATTCAAAGACAAATACTTGACTGTCTGTGATTAAAGTAGCAGTACGCCCCCTCCCCCACATTTGCACACAAGCCACTCACACATAAATGTAATTCACTTTAACCCATGTACAGTATGACACAAAGCATATGTACATACTATTATGTAGGTATTTCTCAACTTATCCTATACTGTATATACGCACACGCCCACACACGTACGGGGAGCCGGGGTGGTCGAATGGTAGAACGTTGGACTTCTAATGCTCGGGTCGTGAGTTCGATCCCGGCTGGGGCCAAGTGTTGTGCTGGCTTTTTCATCGTTGCCCCGTCTTTGATATCACCCTATGTGGTGGAAAAAGACGTTAAAGCCCCAAACACCCACCCCGCCCACCCACCCCACACACGTACATGCCTGCACACCCATGTCTCTGATTTAGATGGGTTTTCTTTACTTTTTTTTCAAAGTTGATGGTGGGTGGGGAGACTGGTCCCCGTGGACAGAGTGTACAGCGTCCTGTGGTGGTGGTGGACAGCAACACCGTCAGCGACTCTGCAACAACCCGTCCCCGCTTAACGGCGGTAGTGACTGTGATGGGGACGACACTGAAACAGTTGCTTGTGGTGAACCATTCTGTCCGGGTGTGTGGCTGGAATCTCTCTCTCTCTCTCTCTCTCTCTCTCTCTCTCTCTCTCTCTCTCTTTCACACACACACACACACACACACACACACAGAAAAGTATCAAGGAAAATATAATAGTAATCTCTCTCTCTCTCTCTCTCTCTCTCTCTTGTTTTTTTTTTTTTTTTCTCAGTACCCTTTAATGTAGAATAGCAGGACAGCATTAAGATAGGCAGCAATGCCTAAATGCTCTATCCTGAATATAAAAAAAGTTTCATCATCATCATCATCCTCTCTCTCTCTCTCTCTCTCTCTCTCTCTCTCCCTCCCTCTCTCTCTTTTACTGGGACACCCTGTAACTCCCTTCCCCAATGTAAACATACAAACGCTCTGATAAAGTAGTCGTTTAAAATTAAAATCAACTCACAAATGACAGCAAGCAAAAAGAATTGGGTCGCGCAAGAAACCTAGTGTTCATTTACATTTTGACCTTCCGAATGTTCACATATTCTAACTAATCTGTTCCTTCCGTGTTCAGAACACAAGTTTCCTTGACACTGGACATCAGTATTTCTCGTGTTAAAAAAGAATGTTTAGAACACCTTTGATTACTTACCTTATCGTCGTTTCCCTGTGCCCAAGACACTCCCGACTGGGGCCAGATATTTGTGCTGGCCTTTTTCTCGTTGCCCCGTCTTTGATATCACCCATACGTGGTGGGAAAGGACGTTAACTCCCAAACACCCACCCACCCACCCTCTACCCAAGACACACGAATTAGTGTATAATTTCCATGTCTGCAGTCCATGGAAACTGGAACGTATGGGAAGAGTGGAGCGCCTGTAGCGCCTCCTGTGGTGGAGGGGTGAGAACCCGACAACGTACGTGCGACAACCCACAACCACAGCATGGCGGCGATGAGTGTGAAGGCACAAGTGACGAACAGGAGACATGCAACACAGATCTTTGTCCAGGTAAGAACACCCCAGTTAGATATTAATAATAATAAAAATTGATGTTGATTTTTCATGCTGATCGGCAAACTATTTCTTTCGGTATCTGGTATATTAATTTTGTTCGTGCTGATTGCGGTCGTGGTTAACAGTATTATTACAATATTTTATCATTGTCGAAATCTGTTATCAGCGAGGAATTTCATATCATAATACAGAGTTGGATAGGGGTTGATACAACCCATATCGTTAAACTCCCATATGCCAACCCACCCTGCTTAAAGATCTAAGCTCCCAACAAAAAGCTTTCCAAAGTGTGAAACAAATTTACTTTGACTCCTTCGACTGTGCAGAATCCACGCAACTCTGTCACAGTTGCAGAGTTTTCAGCGCTTCGGGGACCCTTATAAAACCAGAGCACGAGTTTGCAGTGACATTATTTGGCTTCTGGTCAGTGAGCGAGACACATCGCTACAGTGTCTTGCGGATGTTCAGTGCTGCACGATCTTTCTCGCTCAGTGTCAAAACGCAAACTGAGCTGTGAATCAGGCTGCTCTTGGCTTTTATTACTGGGGTTTCAGGGATGCTGAAAACTCTGCAACTGTGACAGAGCTGACTGTGCTTGCACGGTCGACTCGGTAAAAAATTTTCACACTCCGGAAAGCGTTTTGTTGGGAGCTTAGATCTTTAAAACATACCTTGACAATCTTGACACTTCAAGTCACGCAGCACTGAAGTCACGTGTGCCGAATGTCACGTGTATTGTAGTGCACGGAGGATGGGACGAGTGGACAGAGTGGACTCAGTGCACAGTCACGTGCGGGAGTGGGTGGCAGTCACGTGAACGCACCTGCACAAATCCAGCCCCAGCCAATGGGGGCAATAACTGCACGGGACTTCCGGCAGTGACGCTGCCATGCAACACACACGACTGTCCAGGTATGTAGACTAGTGCTTGAATGTCTCCCCTTTAATAAAACAAGGGAAAAATGTTCAGGATTTTTTTTTTTTTTTTTTTAGCTTTTCAAACGGCCGTGTGTAGTGTAAAAGATCCCGGCCAACGATCTCCAAAAACGTCGATGATTATGACGTGTTTTAAACTGCCAAAATATTAGCGAACTCGAACACGTTTCAGAGTGTCCACCACTGAAGCGCCCCAGTGGTTTACTTGTTGTCTGCTCTGAAACGGGACCTCCTTACCTGAAGACGTGCAATGTCACGTGTACTCGTGGCCAAGTGTCGGCTGCCAGCATCCCTCAGTACACGTGTGGCGAGCAGACAAAGTACCTCTGGAGTCATCAGAAGGATGCCTCCTCCAGTACTCTACTGCCAGACACCTGCAGACGTGAGTGATTGAACACACACACACACACACACACACACACACACACACACACACACACACGCACGCACGCACGCGCACACACGCACGCACACACACACACACAAACACACGCTCGCGTGCGCGCGCGCACGCACGCACGCAAGCACGCGATTCGAAATCTCGACCCGAGCATTAAGATTCCAATGCCTGCATTGCTAATACGGTCAGCTGTCCTTACGACAACAGATAATTCGCAACTGTGTTGTTCTTGTTGTTAGTTTCGGCTTTGATGTTATATTACTGCCGATGGCGCTCGTGCTAGTATGTTTCCAAGGTCTTTGCTGAAACGAAGAGCCGGGACAGTCAAGCGATAGAACATTGGACTCGGACCGTGAATTCAAATACTGGCTATGCGACCTCCCCCCAAAAAAACAAACAAACAAACAAACAAACAAAAACAAAAAACACATGTGCTGACCTTTTCTCGTTGCCCCGTCTTTGATATCACCCTTATTTGGTGGGGGGAAAAAAAGACGTTAAACATCCAAACACCCACCCACCCTTTGACACACTGAGTTTTTATTTACAGCTGCCACGAGCGCAACAGGAGCCTCGCTAAGCCTTTCTGTACCTATGAACGTTGGTTGCGATGACGCAACAGCGTCGGCCGTCAAGTATGGCGTGGAGCAGAATTCCGTGGGATCCGTGGCCTGCGTGCAACAGAGCAAGTGCAATATTGCGACCTCAACCTCCTGCAGCGACAGCGGAAGTTCCGGTCGGCGCAAGCGCAGTGCTGGTAGTCTGGTCGTCTCTGTCAACATGACTGCTGTCTTCGGGCTGAACACGTTGCTGGATCTCAGTAAGGCTCGATCATTTCAAGAAAATGGGCTGTAATTTTGACGTGTGCGTCAGCTCCTGCAGGACGAAGGACACAAATACACAGGGCTTCAAATTGCCTATATATTCCCTATTAGCCTCAGGCATCATAGTCGCCCCTAAAAAAGCTTCAATCTAGAAACAATTACTACCATGAACAGACCATTCAAAAGCACGCACCTGACAGGGGTTGAAGAAAATTTGAATGTCACCTTTCCGCTCAGGCCTCACTGGAGTAATACACGTTTACTTTCTGTTTAGGCCAGAGAGGCAGTTCGAACAAATCCGCTTGCTTCACTTGTGTCCGACTACTGTGCAAACCCAGCTTCACTGGCAGCTTGCCTTTTTGTGACCGCCTGGCAGGCACCTTGACCCACATACCACAAAAATTACGAAACTCACGCTTTCACTGTTTAGCTGCGCTAATAATACTCATAGAAGACCAGCAAAAAAAACGTTAGTTTGAGTACAAATGACAAAACTTGAGCCTGGACTGTTGAGTGATGGTATTTGGAAGCACTTTTGTCCAAATTGAGTTTTGAGTGACGATATTAGGCTCTCGATGAAAATTGTCTTGGGTCCAATTCCCGACAGGGTCAATGTTGGTACAGACCCTTTACCCATGCGCCCCTGTATTTGAAACCACCATTAATAGACAGAACACAACCACTAATATTATTACATCAGTATGACTTACAATTATTCAGATGAACACGCTCATTGACTGGTTTATTTTAAAGCTATTTATTTCTTTATGCAGACGACACGTCGTCGATTCAGCAGTACGCGAACTCCATCGCTCTGGTTGACGGATCAGCAGTTGCACTCGTGGGAAACGACACACACAACATCTTCACTGTCACTGTCGGCAACCAGACCGTCACGCCTGACTACGCTTCACTGACTTACACAGCTCGGCTCAACTGTCCTTCTGGGAGTGGGTCAGTCGAGGGTGTTTGCGGTAAGAATGCATTTATTTACGTGGAGATTTGGGGAGGGGGTGTTTGGAAGTTAAACATCTTTTTTCACCACGCATCGGTGATATCAAAGACGGGGTTACGAGAAAAAGACCAGTACAAATATGTGGCCCCGGCATTGTGAACCCAGCGCTCTACCACGTACGCAAGCATTGCAGAAGTTTTATATAATTGGTGAAAAATCATATCATCTTCTTCTTCCAAAGTCTGGTTTCTCTTCCAACCATGTTGTCAGTGGCACAGACGGGCAATTTGGATTCACTCCAAAGCACATCCTTTTGCTAGCTAGTCTGTACGCTAGGAAAGTGTATAAGAAGAAGAAGAGGAAGAATTGGCGCATTAATATAGGCGCTTTATCCCCAATATTTGGCTCAAAGCGCCACTGGCTAAACTCAACACGCACGTTCACGTTGATCACACGTAATTATTCTCTCGCACACTGGACATGAACACATTACAATCACGTGGTGCGAAAGGCCAGCTCAGCAATTTAAGTTTCGAAATTTTACAATCGCGTTTTTTAATTTTGTGGGTTGAACATTTACAAAGCAGTATCCAATAAGTATTTGTGATAATTACGATGCCTTTATCGTGGTCTACTGTTTTGAACACAGACAATGATGGGTTTGGTGTTCTTTAAAACAAAACCCAACAGAAAATTTAACGCTAGAGGTAGTTTAGTTCGAGGTTAGACTCTAACCCGGGGCTAAAAGCCCTAACCTCGACTTCTGCATGCGGAACCTGACATCGACATTATCACAATCACGTGGTGGTACTGTGATTTCTTCCCCACAGCTGAATGTCCCGCTGGCTACAAGGAGGAGGAGGATTACTGTGTACCGTGTCCCTTGGGAGAGTACCAGGATCGGTCAGGGGCAACATCCTGCATCCCGTGTCCTTCTGGACTGACCTGGGAGTTTCTCGGTGCCTCCAGTGTCAACCAGTGCATATGTACGTAGAGCGTTACGTCGCCCCGAAGGTTTCAATCTGCTTGTACTAACTTGCGATTATCAAAGAGATCAGTTGATGGGGATGGGTATGAGTAAGAACTGCGAAGCAAATGAATGCATGAGGCGAGTCAAAAATTCTGAGTCGTTCTGTTTGAGAGAGCCTTGAGTGGTTAGGTCAAACACCTCTGTCTGTCTGTCTGTCTGTCTGTCTGTCTGTCTGTCTCTCTCTCTCTCTCTCTCTCTCTCTCTCTTTCTCTCACACACACACACACACACACACACACACACACACACACACACACACACACAAAGCGCACAGATCGGTAGAGATTTGTAAACAGATCGATACATTTAAGCAATGCGTATGCTCTGACAGATTCACTGACTACGTCATCTTCAGAGGAACCGGCAAAGAAAGATAGAAAGAGAGAACACTCTGACAGCGTGATCACAATAGTCGCTGCTGTGCTGGGTACGCTGGTGGCTGTGATACTAGGTGTTGCAGTCGCAGGTACCGTGTACTTGTGCAAGAAAGCCAGCAACAAAAGGCCACCGTGAGTATTTCAGATACCGTACCCGTGTTCGTGTGTGTGTGTGTGTGTGTGTGTGTGTGTGTGTGTGTGTGTGTGTGTGTGTGTGTGTGTGTGTGTGTGTGTGAAATTGTATGGGGTTTAGGGGCCTTCAGGCCGAATGATACCCAAATGAGCACCTCGTGGAAAAGTCTTTTATCACACGTGCACGTAAAGACTTGAAGTCGAGTCCCTCATTCTGTGTGTGTGTGTGTGTGTGTGTGTGTGTGTGTCTGTGTCTGTGTCTGTGTCTGTGTGTGTGTCTGTGTGTGTGTCTGTGTGTTGTTTTTGTTTTGTTGTTTAAGTTGTATCAAACCTTTGTCACTGTCTGAAGCGCAGTCTTTTATTGTGAGTCCTGCATGCACAAGGTAGACGCTACAGAATGGCTCTGTGCTTTTTTGAACATTTATTATTTAGTCTGCGTTACAGGAGATTTCAGACGCTGTCTAAACATGCTGAGAATCAAATTTCCTATTCGAAACCGCCGTGGCAAATGGTTGCACAAACATATTATTGTTCTCTTTGTGGAAAGGATATTTATAATAGTGTGCAAAGTAAGTAGTAGTAGTTGTAGTAGTAGTAGGTATACAAAATCTCGTTTTTTAAATAAAATTAGTTCGTAATTAATTACGATTTATAATTAAAGAGAAATGGGATCTGTTGTTCGCTTTTTTTTTCCTCTCTTTGACGGGAGGAGGTGTTCTGTTTGTTTGAATACGTTTTGTTTTGTTCACTGACTTACACTCTTCATGAACACGACACATCGTATATGATTTTGTTTTGTCAGAGAATACTCGAGAAGCTTTAGTTTCGCCTCCATGGGCAACCAGGTGCACCCTCACAACGCGTCTCGTCCGATGTCGCCGTCAGCCATGGATCCCATGACGATGATCCCGTCAGCGCCAGCAACAGCTACACACCTCTCAGCATTTCCTCCCTACCCGCAGCCACCATCTTGCTGGGGCCCGGCATCAGTGGCTGAGACGAAGCTGATATATCCAGAAAAGACAGCGCTACTGGATCAATGATTATTTGTGGGACTGTTCGCCATGAAAGGCTAAAGTCAACTGATTGTGAGAGAGAACAGTTCACACAGACAATTGGCACAGGATATCATAGTAAATAATGGACAAGACTATAGAAACGGATTTGTGTTTGTTTGTTTGTTTGTTTGTTTGTTTTGTGTGGGTTTTTTGTTTGGGTTTTTTGTTGTTGTTGTTGTTTTTTGTTTTTTTGTTGTTGTTTTGTTGTTGTTGGTTTTTTTTTTTTTTTTTTTTTTGGGGGGGGGGGTTGTTTGGTTTGTTGGTTGGTTGGTTAGTTGGTTAATTGGTTTTTTGTTTTTTGGTGGGTTTTTTTGTTGTTGTTGTTGTTTGTTTTGTTTTGTTTTCTTTTCTTTTCGTTTTTCGTGAGTGCAGAATGCTTGTGTTTGTCTTTAGGGACGGGCGGTGGTCAAGTAGTTAATACACTAATGTGACAGGGCAGGTTCGAGTCCCACTCTGGGCAAAGAATTTTCCCTTCTCGTAAATGTGGCACCGTTCAGCCGAGCCGATCGTCGAGGGTTCTCTCCGGGTACTCCGGCTTCCTCCCCTCTGTTCTTTAAAAATGTGGAAATCGTGAGGATTTGCAGGCAGCAGACAACCTTTGTTGTTGTTGTGGTGGTTGTTGCTGTTTTGTTAGAGTTTGGTTGTTGGTTTTTCTTTTTCACGTGTGGTTTTCCAGTTCACATTTGTGTTTTGTTTGTTTGTTTTTTCTCTTTTTTTTGGCACCCCCCCCCCCCTCCATTCTACGTATAGTTTGCATTGTTTTGACGGATGGTATTTGATACTCATGCATAATTATGTCTTTGGTCCCATCATAAGTTATTTGTTTTATTTATCTTTTCTTTCAGAACATGCGTATACGCTGGGGTCACAGTTCAATGCTAAGTTTGTCTTTATTGCTGTAAATACACCTATGGTCCAATAACAGTTGCTTTGACCCGGCCACAAACAACTACTCTAACAAAAACTAAATGGGGAAGTCGACCACAAGAATAGCCAACTCCTCTCTCAAGCATGGAACTTTGCTTTTGGTGTCCATGAAAGTTTGTGCGAGGTAAAGTGGGTGAGGTGAAGGCCCGGGGGTGAGTTGGGGGGTAAGGGGTGGGGGGGGGGGGCGAGGGGGGGGATGGCTGGGTGTACTTTGCTAGCTTTGTTGTGTCCATGTAATTTTTCTGTTTTGGGAGTATTAATTCGAAAGGGGGAGGGAGGATTTAAGCTAGCTTGTAAATAATATGTATTATAGATGTGGTAAATGTTTCTTCAAAAGAAATCGTTACTGCTTGCTTACTTACTTACTTACTTACTGTTGGTGTGCTTTGCTAGCTTTGTTGTATCCATGAAATGTTCTGTTTCGTTCGTATCAATGCGAAAGGAGGAGGGGTGGGTGGGTGTTTGGTGGTTTAAGGTCCTTTTCCACCACAAACGGGTGATATGAGAAAGGAGGAGAGGGTTTTAAGCTAGCATGTAAATAAAATAATAATAATAATAATAATAATGGATATTTAAGGGACGCCTTACAGTAAACACGCACTCACTCACACAGAAACGGAAACACTCACGCAACATTCCTTCACACATACATTTAACGACAACACATAATGTGCAGCAGCATACACGGTCTCCGCTGCCCCCGACACACACACACACACACACACACACACACACACACACACACACACACACACACACGACCAGCAAAATGATGTGGCGACAGCTATTGGTTAAGGGCGGTGAAGAGGTGGGTTTTCAGATTTTGCTTGAAGTTGAAGTTGAAAATGTTTTATAGATGTGGCAAATGTTTCTTCAAAAGAAATCGTTACTGTTACACGTACTTATATACTTACTGGGGGCACAATCCATGTTTGTGATTATCTTTTACACTGTTGTGAAATAAACGTCAAAAGCTTGGCGTGTGTGTTTGGCGTGTGTGTTTGATTGATGTTAAACTTTTATACATCATCGGTGTGTAGATGTAATCGTACCTTCATGTGTATTATGTAGCAAGGACAGGTTTGCGAGATGTGCCTGGCAACCTCTCTTCCTTGAATTATGAAACTCTCTCTCTCTCTCTCTCTCTCTCTCTGTGTGTGTGTGTGTGTGTGTGTGTGTGTGTGTGTGTGTGTGTGCTTCCTTACTAAATTTCTGTAGTTTAGCAACGGCAAGGTTGTAAACTGGCCGATGGCCAAAATCTTCTACCGTTGAAAAATAAAGGTTTGTCATTCTCTCTCTCTCTCTCTCTCTCTCTCTCTCTCTCTCTCTCTCTCTCTCTCTCTTCTTCTTCTTCTTCTTTTGTTTTGTTTTTTTGGGTTTTTTTTCAGTA
>JACVVK020000346.1:632500-635000 GCA_018292915.2 Batillaria attramentaria | reverse complement strand
TCGTATCTTTAAGGATTTTGATGTCATTTTCAAGTCAAAAGTCAAATCACTGACATCCTGTCGTCTTTGTCGATGCCGCGACGTTCATATCAGTCATGTTGGCAAACGTGACCTGCGGTTCATGGGAAACTGTGAGTGCAACATATTCTGGCATTAATTTTGTGGGGAGGCGCATGACTGGTGTTTGAGTGAGTACTTACTGCAGTACAGAGCCTGTAGATTGTCCCTTGCCCTGAAGACCGTACCCGGAGGACAGTCAGCGTGTACAGTTGCCTGGCCGATACTGGATTCCTCCACACTCATCTGGTCCACGTTGAGACTGCCGGCAGTCACATGCGACCTTAGTGTCTCGTGAATAATGTCCTTGGTTATGAGGTACCTCTGTAAAACAATGGAAACAACCCTGCAGTGTTTGACTGCTTGACTGTTTGGAAGCTGTGTTAATATAGGAGTCATGTCTAAGGACATTTGGAAAAGTGGGCTAAGCGTTATGGGTTTGATAATCGCTTAAACGCTTTGTCCGGATGACGGAGGGAGTCGAGATAGCCGAATGGTAGAGCACTGGACTCTCAATACTCGGGTCGTGAGTTCGAATCCCGGCTGGGGCCAAATATTTGTGCTTGCCTTTTTCTCGTTGCCCCGTCTTTGATATCATCCTTACGTGGTGGAAAAGGACGTTAAACTCCCAAACACCCACCCACCCCCTGTCCGGAATACGGTACAATTGTGCCTCGGGCGGAATATGATACAACAAGGAAGGATTTCGAACGCTATTGCAAGTTGTAAGCATTTGCGCGGTACGCACGTGCAAATAAAACTTTGCCTGACTAAACAACAACGAAAGATTGTGTCATGCACCTCTTGTGTCATATGCACAAACACAAACGGGGGGTGGGGGGGTGTTTAAGTGTCTAACGTCCTTTACCACAACGTATGGGTGATATCAAAGACGGGCTAACGAGGCCTGCATAAATACTTGGCCCCAGCCGAGATTCGAACTCACGACCAGAGTACTGAGAGTCCAACGCTCTACCATTCGGCTATCCCGCTCTCCTCACAACACAAACCTGGTACAATTCTTCTGGTGACAGGTCCTCTTTCCCATCGTGCACGTGAACATGGAAAGTGAGGAGAACGTAGTGCGATGCAGACTTCCCCGTGCTGCGCTGAACCCGGTTCAGCCTGTTCGTCAGGTCAGCCTCGTGAGAGTCGGCTGCCGTGCTGACCTCAGATTCTCTCCTCTTGCGTTCTGCTACCTGCCCGCAGCTTATCTGAAAATCGGAATTTCGGTTTGACATGATTTCACAGTGTACCTATTGGTAATAATTATAGATAATAATGATGATAACAATAATAGTTTTTCTGGAGCGCTGCTCTCGGAATTCCAAAGGATTCGCTGCGGCGCACACACACACACACACACACACACACACACACACACACACACACACACACACACACACACACACAAATTACATCCCCCTCTTACATACAATCTGGCAGTGCAACGACTCATAGTACACACAGACAGACTCAACTGAGGTTTAACTATCAAAGGCTTGACGGAAAAGAAAGGTCTTCAGGTGGGATGTCAACAGGGGCAGTGATGTGTGAAGGCGGAGTTCGATTGGCAAGGAGTTCCGGACAGCCGGGGCTATTAATTTTGATGATGATTTAAGTTTTCCTTTTGTCGTAGTAAGTGAAATTCTGGCTGCTTCCCCTATTGCTCTTCGCCAATTTTACAGCGTCATCAGTTTTTGGTTTTTCTACTGCGTTAGCGTCTGTGAATATCAATAACAGTCCCTGTGAACGTGCTGCTAAAATCTGAATGATATCAAACGAAATCAAATCTCTGAAGAAAAAAATCTTTAACAGCAATGTATGAAAGACTGAGATGGAAACTGCAATTGGAAGAAAAAAAAAAACAAAAAAAACAGCGATCAGTTTAGGCCAGGGACCGCATGTAAAAGTCGAGGGTAGGGATTTTAGCCCCGGGTTAAAGTCTAACCTCGAACTAAACCAGCTCTAGGGTTAAAGTTTCTGTTGTTCTTATTTTAATCAGGAAGTCGGGTCCATTCCACAATGGTGCCTACGCCGTTATAGTAGGATTTTTCTCTTCCTTTCTTCGCTTCCTTTTTATGTTGTTTCCATAGTAATGGAAACAACATAATAGGACGGGCTAAAATTTCCACGTTCATAGGCAAGCATCTGTGGTACAAACGCACGTCACTGCCGATCTCCCGCAGAGACGATTATGCAAGTGTAACTCTGACAATGACGTAAGAAAACTTGCGTCATCGATGCTGACGCGTATGGTGTTCCGAACGCACTTCTCCTCCTCAGTGAGTGCCGTCTGTGCGGATGTGTGTGCGTGTGTGTGTGCGTGTGTGAATTGTGTCCGGGCCCGTTTCTTCGAAGATACTTAACCGAATGGCTTCAAATTTGGGGTATCCAAATTTATCAAAATGTTACATTAGACGATTCAAGCGTGTGATGATTG
>JACVVK020000346.1:615000-627500 GCA_018292915.2 Batillaria attramentaria | reverse complement strand
TTAAATCGACAAATGCTATGAACACCTTCACACACTGGTATCGCCGCATCCCACTGCTCCGTCTGCAGACAAGTGAGAGTTGCCTGCCCCTGTAGCTTGTAACCCAAATGACAGTTCACGGTACATTGCGACCCTTCCACGTTTCTCAGGCTGCATGTGAGGTCCGCGTGTGCTGGCGGGGACAGAATCTGGCATTGTCTTGCTGTACGAAACAGAGAAACTCGGTTACTCACGTACTAAATACACACACTTGTCAATCAATCAATCAATCAATCAATCAATGCGCGCGCGCGCGTGTGTGTGTGTGTGTGTGTGTGTGTGTGTGTGTGTGTGTGTGTGTGTGTGTCACCTTGAACAGCGATATGAAATTCGCAGGATGCTTCATTTCCGACCGAATCCGTCGCCGTGACTCTGACAGTATGCGACCCAAGTCCCAAAGCTGAGCCTTTGCTCGGACTGCTGGTCAAGGTCACACTTTGACCGCTGTTGTCACTGGCAACAGGGTCATCCCAGGTCACCGTTACCGGTGATTCCAGCGGTCCAGAGAAGACCTGTTTGTTGGCAGGACAACCGCTGGGAAACTCTGGAGCAGCTACATCTGCAAAAAATATTTGTTTGGTCTATTATTTACAGCTTCACTCCATCAGCTTCAATACAGGCTAATGGGCAGGGAATTTCATATCCTTAAAACTGACATTTTCTTTTCGCAGTGAAGAGGTGGGTTTTCGGATTTTGCTTGAAAGATGATTTTGTGTCTGCGTATCAGATTGATGCTGGGAAATCATTCCATCCTGGTATGAAAAAACTACGCTGACCAAAGGCCTTTGTTCTGACTTGAGGGATACGGAGTTTCCGAGTGTCGGCAGCAGAACGAGGAAACAAGAATGATGACAAGAAACTTTTGCTTACCCACACACGGATCAATCTGGGACCAAACTCCAGTCGCTGTACAGCTCGTGGACGAGGATCCTGTGTGCTGGTAACCAGGTCTACAGATGACGTCACAGGTTTTAGGGTACACGTGACCCTCTGGACATTGCAGCTCGCCCCCGGCGACGATACCCGGCTCGCCACACGACACAGCTGTTGGACAGACACGGATACTACATGACACACTATGGTTCAGTTGGTATAGTTCGCTTGGTAGGGGGTGCAAATGTATACCAGTCATTTGCAAGGGGAGCTAATGTACACCAGCTGCGCGGGACGGGGTGCTAATGTGTCCTGGATTTGGGTTTCGCGAGTTGAAGTCACGTGACAGCTACCTTAAACGAAAGTATTAAACGAATGTAGCCGTCAGATGGTGATGATACATTTGCGTGCATAGTATCTGTCGTAATGTGTAACCGTTTCGCTTTCCGGCAACGAGCCTATATATGTCATACACTACCTAGAAAGCTCGGACCGTTTTGTGAGGCAACCCCCCCCCTCCCCCCCAAAAAAAACAAAAAAAAAACACTTAATAACTGCGCCTTTAAAGTATTTGCGCGAGGCTGGTATACAGCGACGTTGGGGAAAACACTGTTCGCCCAAAGAGGTAATTCTGTGCTTACAAAATCAGTCACTTGTGTCAAGATATAACACTACACACACCACTGTGAAACCTCCGGTCGGCGTAATATTACCGTAGAAGATTGATTTTGCGAAGCGATCGATTCAACAGACTTAGATTATCAGGGTATGGGTGTTTGTTTGTTTGTTTGGTTTTTTTTTTTTTTTTTTTTTCCCATGGGTGACCACCTGAACAGAGCTGTCCGCATAGTAAACGTTAATTTTAAATCAGACTCACGTTGGCATGAAGGGAAGGATGAACTCCAAGTACTGTCACTTTGACACGTCACTGACTCAGCGCCTTCAAGCAGGTAACCGGCGTCACACGTGTGCGTGCACGTAGATCCGTAGATGTTGGGTTTTTCGCCGGAACAGGTCTGAGTTCCGTGAGGGAAATGAGGCTGGATGCTATTTCCAGGGCAGTAATACACTGCAATAAACCATCAACAACAACCGATTGGATTATCTGGGGTGGTCGGTGGTATAGTGCTTAAGACTTAGTCACCAGGTTGAGGTCAGGTTTGAGTCCTTACTCGGAGCGAAGAATTTTTCTTTCTCACGTATGTGGCACCGTTCATTCGGGCCGACCGTCGGGGGTTCTCTCCGGGTATTCCGGCTTCCTTTCCCTCTGCTTTGGACATGATCAGCCCACAAAATTCTAAAATAAATGCAATTCTAAAATTCCGAAACTGGAATTGCTGAGCTGGCCCTTCGCACCACGTGATTGTAATGCGTTCACGTGCAGTGTGTGAGAGAATGTGTGTGATTCTCGTGAGCGTGCGTGTTGGGTTTAGCTCGCGGCTTGTTGGCGATGTTCTGTTTTGAGGCATTCCTGGGGGAGCCGGGATAGCCGAATGGTACCGTTGGACTTGAGTCGTGAGTTCGAATCCCGGCTGAGGCCAAATATTTGTGCTGGCCTTTTTCTCGTTGCCCCGTCTTTGATATCACCCATACGTTGTGGAAAAGGACGTTAAATTCTTAAACACCCATCCACCCACCCACCCACCCTTGAGGCGTTCCTGACTATCAAGCCTTGTGGTTTGTTTGTTGTCGTTGTTTTTAATTCACATTCGACCCAGCATCTGCGCTATCGAGGCTACATGCCGGGGAGTGTTAGACATATATCTCCCACCCCATGCCTGTGTGCGGGGACCCGGGACAGCCTTGTGGTGTGTGAACACGTAATGCGGACGTGTGTGCTGTACCTACCGTTGACGGTGACTTGGAAGCTACACTCGGCGGTCAAGCCACCCGAATCCTTCGCCCTGTACTTGATTTCTGTACCCCCTTCATTGAACAAAGAGCCGGGTGCTGGTCCAGCGATCTGGGTCACTCTGAAACCGTGAATAGAACATTGGTTTGTATTTCTGCTTACGACCAGTGAAATAGTATTCAGAATCCAGCCAGTGGACTTACTGCTTTCTGTCCATGTTTCAGTCTGATCAAACTGCACGTGCTTCAATCGTTGTATTGTCTGGCAAAACGTTTGCCAGACCACGCCATGTGTTGTGCTCATTATGCCGCGGGACGCGATTGGCTGAATTCTAAGGGCTAGACCCTTTGGACTTACAGGAGCGGAGTCGCCCATTCTTCGACGTATTGCCCGTGAGGGGGAAAAAAACAAAAAAACAAACGTCATAACGATTAGCTTACGTCGGAGATCCGCCATTAGGGTCTGTTGCAGTGGGGACGGACCACGTGACGTGGGCTGATGTTGTACCTGATGCTGCAGTGGCTGACACTCCCGGGCAGGAGGGAAGTTGTGGGGGTTGGTTAGGTGGTGGTGGTGGAGGTGGGGGAGGTGGAGACCCTGCAATAAACAAAAATGGTAGAGAACTCATCGTCATGTCGAAGGTGGCGAGTGACGATGCAGGCAGAGGTGGTCAACAATATTGCCGCCGCAGTGTAGTGGTTAGCACTTCGGACCGTGGGCCGGGAGACCCGGGTTCGAGTCCCAGCCGAGGCAAGCGGGAATTTTTCGACCTAGGTCGGCTCCTACCCAGACCGGGTGTGCTATGGGCCCAATGGGGAGGCTGTTGCCACACAGCCGAGATTCACCCACTTCACGGGTGCGACTTTGAGGGGTGCTTCCCTTGGTATGACACGTCTTATGATGTGGATAATTACACGGCAGGCACCGCGGGCCTGGTGAACGCAGGGATATTTATGACAGGAAGCGCAGAATGCGGTCCTGTCCCGCAGTCCCAAACCACACGGTCCTCGGTAGCATCATGCTACCATCATCCTCATCTCCATCATCATGCGTAACAAAACATTGCCCCAGCATCCGAGCCCTCCGTGGATTCCACCCATTACCTGGGAGGAACACCACTGTAAGTGGCAAAGAATTGGGGCAGCAATAAAAAAAAAATTGGTTGGGCGACAGTGTCAACGGTGGTCGTTGACTGCCAACTCATATGTCAGCAGTAGTTACACAACGATAAACAGTCAAAATAAAGATAAGAATATTACACACGTTTTGACACTCGCTCGGAACAGGAAGTGGTGTTTCAAGATACTCCTCTTAGACAAAATCAGCAACAGCAATTTATTACTATTTTGTTTAAAGCAAAACTCACTTCGTCGTCGCCACCAGGACCTCCTAAGACGAACCTCTGGTTTCAGCCGAAGATCTGAAATCAAAATTATGCCATCAAGAAACCTGACTCCCATAGATACATTAATACGCTCCATTATCGTGGATACTGTCTCGAATTTCAAATTCAAAGCAACAGGCGTTTTTTTTTTTTTTTAATTCCCTTTTTTTTGTATATATATTATACAGTGACAAATACAAGGGTGGGTGGGTGTTTGAGGGTTTAGCGTCCTTTTCCACCACACACGGGTGATATCAAAGACGGGGCAACGATGAAAAAGCCAGCACAAACATTTGGCCAAAGCCGGGATACGAACTCACGACCCGAGCATTAGAAGTCCAACGCTCTACCATTCGACCATCCCGGCTCCCCGTGACAAATACAAGTACGACATGCATGCGGTATATGCTTGAACATACATGAACTGACATAGCATTTGAGCAGAGTCATGGGATTATGAAAAAGCTGTCAATAAAGGATCCAGTCCTTAGGCCTTCATGTGCATGGGTCTGATAAGTTCATGCAAGTTGTAAGCTTTAACTGAACTACGCAAAATCGTGCACCTTTAAAATTTTTGCCACGGAAGCACTTAGGAACCAGGTACACATACCTGTAAAAAAAAAAAATACTGGACGCAAAAGGGTTTTTTTGTTGTTGTTGTTGTTGGTTGGTTGGTTTGGTCATGTTTTTCTGTGTTTTGGGGTTCGTTCGTTCGTTCGTTCGGGGAGATGGGACAGGCGAATGGTAAAGTGTTGAACTTCCAATGCTCGAGTTGTGAGTTCGAATCCTGGCATGGGCCAAATATTTGTGCAGACCTTTTTCTCGTCGTCCCGTCTTTGATATCACCCATATGTGGTGGAAAAGGACGTAAAACTCCCAAACAACCAACCACCCTCTCGTTCGTTCGTTCCTTTGTTTGGTTGATTGGATCTTTTGTTAATTTGTTGTTGTTGTGGTTGTTGTTGTTGTTGTTGTTGTTGTTGTTGTTGTTGTTGTGGTTGTGGTTGTTGTTGTGGTGGTCGTTGTTGTTGTCGTTGTTGTTGTCGTTGTTGTTGTCGTTGTCGTTTGTTGTTGCTGATGTGGTGGTGGTGGTGGTTTTGGGCTGGTTCTTTGTTTCGGGTTCGCCTCAAGAATATCGTGGATGTAGTTTGAAGACACAAGAGGGCCAAAGTGGAAGTGAAAATGCTAGCTTACGTTTTTGAGCTGCGACACATAACATCATTCAAGTAACAAATCTCAAACTCACCAGTGGCCTCCCACTGCCCGTCAGCACACTTGTAGAACCTAGCGGCGTCACCTTGCCCGATCTGGCAAAGGCTGCTCTGACCCACGTGAACGGCGTCGTTATGGACGATACGTGACGTCACCCAGCAACGAGCATTCGATGTGACGAATTCTCCTTCCAGCCGACAAGAACTGTCCAAATCCTGCAATAACATTCCGTGGATTTTTCTGTACCAGCCGTCTTGCAAACACTGTTAGTACAATATGCGGTATATATGCGGTTGAACATACGGTAGGGTGGGGTACGATGTGATGCTGTGTCTTATTGTACGATATGAAGCAGTGCGATGCGCTACTATACGAAATGATACGATGCGATGCGATACATTGCGACACGATGGGATGCAATACGATATGAAGCAGTGCGATGTGTCGCGATACGCTACGATACGATACAGCGCGATGCGATTCGGCGTGGTGCGGTACGATACGATACGATGCCGTGGTTACGGTACAATATGAAGCAGCGAAAAGCGCTACGATGCGGTGCGATGTGATTCGATGTGGTGCGATGAGATGCGATGCAATGCGAAACGATACGATGCGATGCAGTACGATGCGGGGCGGGGCGGGGCGGGGCGTGGCGTTGTGGTGCGGTGCGGTTTGGTGCGATGCGTTTGAATGAGGTGCGGTGTGATGCGAAACGAAGCGATGCGATGCGACGATTTCGATCCAGTGCGATACGCTACGCTACGGGACGATACGATAATATACAAATCGATTCGATACAGCCACAACAAAAATCGCCCGCTCAAAGTACGGGCAACTTACCTCGTCCTCATCCTTGGCATCCTTGTCTACGATGTCAAGTTTCTGACAATACCCAAACTCCAGGACAGTCGTGCAGACAATGACTAGTCCTGTACGTAACATAAGTAAGCGCGATATCACAACAAACCACACAACAATAAAACACAGATGAAATTGGAAGCATCAAAAGAGTCCACTTACCAAGTTTTAAAATCAGATTAACCCTTTCTACAAACTAACCGGATCCCGTGGTGACATTGCACCATGTGCGATGAAATATTTTTACGAATACAATATTTAGAGGAAGTGCTGCTTTGATGCTGTGCTTTACTTTGAGTAGGCTGTGTGGCCGGTGGCGTGGTAAAACAGAAATACTGTCGCATGCACCAGAGTGAAAAGCAGGGTGGAGGTTTGCACATAAAGTACCGCTTAGCGGCAGCAGGCTCTCACTGCTTCGTCCTCCAGCCCTGCGGCGCCATGAGCATCTCGGTAGAGATTGATACGTGCGCCGAGGAGAAGTCTACCATACCATACCATACCATACCATACTTTAAAATCGCCGGCGGGTTGCCAACGAAACCTGACAGCAGACATGTTGTGGACAAAGTGCAGAACAAACTGTTATAATTATAGTCGATTAGAGTGAGTTAAAATAAGGGTCTAAAATAGCACAATTTTGTCCCATTCCTTATCGACGTAGAAACAACAATAGCGGTACTGACCTAACACACCTGGCTGTTTTTTTGGTTTTTTTTTTTGGAGGGGGGGTTATATTAGAAATGCCTCATGCCTGTTTTGTTGTTGTTTTCATAGATGTGACCCGTTCTCGCGAAAGGGACCGTAAGTCGCGCTAGGCCGAACGCCGCTACAGGCGAAAAGAGTGTTGGGGATCAGTATGGCCGCTTGGTGAGTAGCCAACTTCAACTGCTGATATCTCTGCCAATTTTAGAAGTACAGCTTTAATTCTTATATTGAATTAAACTGCATAACCAGTAGATTGCAGTGGTATACATATGTAAAAAATTGATAATTTTCAACATATGGTCCCTTTTGTGAGAACGGGTCACATATATCTACGTGTGTCAAGGTTGAAAGTGCAACCTGTACTGACCTGCAATGAGAAGTGACTTCATTTCGGTGTTTTAGAAGTTCGCAAATGCATTTACAAATGCACTCTACACAGACGGCAGAGTGTGGTGGAATTTACAGACCTTTAGAAGAATGGAAAAATACGTCTTATGAGTACAACATCAATCACGTGATCACGATATTACAGTATTCCTGCTACAACTGCCTCTGCTGCTGACATTGTCATCTCTACAAGAGGAAGAAGCCCTACTGCTGATTCCACTTCTAGTATACGTGTATTCATACGCAACTGCTTTCTTCTTCATCATCTTCTTCTTCTTCTATGACATTGACCAGCACAACCAACAATAAGATCTAAAGGTATAATGATGATGATAATGATGATAATAATAATAATGATAATGCCTACATCACACAACTACTTCTGATGCAGCTACTATCACTTATTACAACTACCACAACTGCATTGCACCTATACATACTGCAGCAATACTTTCGCTGCTACCACTTCTACGACTACAACTACTGCAACTACTACACTATAACCATTACTACTACTGGAACTACTGCAACTATTGATCCCGGCTGGGGCCAAATGTTTGTGCTGGCTTTTTCATCGTTGCCCCGCCTTTGATATCACCCGTTTGTGGTGGAAGAGGACGTTAAACCCCCAAACACCCACCCACCCGCAACTATTGAAACAGTTACAACTGCTGTCACCATTACCACCACCACCGCGTTTACTACCACGACCACTACCCACACCAATACCACTACTACAACAAATACTACTCATAATACATGTAATAATCAGAAGAAGAAAAAGAAGAATTCGACACTAAACAACAGGAAAAGAGTGTCTTACCTACACACGTCGAGCTGTTTCCTACAACTGCGCCTCACAAACAGTTAAGGAACCATCTTCACTGCTCCTGAAGAAAACAACATAATATCCACAGAGAAAAACGAAAAATCAAAACGAACAGGCGGATGACGTGGACATGTCTAGGGGCCGCTGCATTAGGTGTCCCTCGCAAACCCAGCACATCCGGGCATACCTTACCTTACCTTGCATTTCTACCGCGGCCCGGTCATGTCTTGGCGCTGTCCCAACTTCCTTGTTTCGAGTCAACTACTATAGCGCGTCAGGTTTATTCATACGCATCACATGTAGATGTGCGTGTATAAGCCTGTTCTAGCCGATCTAGCTCTGTGATGAATTTAAACTCTGTGGAGGCCGGGTTTAAGCTTCCTGGTCGGTGTTAAAGCTTTGTCAGGTTCACCACTCATTGTGTGTCGTTTATGGCTAGGATCTGTCAACCGGACACTGTTATAATGTGTGTGTGTGTGTGTGTGTGTGTGTGTGTGTGTGTGTGTGTGTGTGTGTGTGTGTGTGTGTGTGACTCTCTCTCCTCCTTTGTTACGAGTTGATAGTGTGTAGCACCGGTGGGTATGTAAACTGTCAATATTGTCACTGTTGAGAAATAACGCGTGGTTAATTAGTCCCAGTGAGACGTTTGTCTCGGTGTTGTTGTTGTTGTTGTTTTCTCGTTGATGTTTTTGTTGTTGTTGCTGCTGCTGTTGTTGTTGTTGTTGTTGTTGTTGTTGTTGTTGTTGTTGTTGTTGTCGTCGTCGTCGTCGTCGTTGTTGTTTGTTAGTTTGGTTCCTGTTTCGGTGAGTCTGTAGAATGCCATCATATTTTAATCTCTGCAACCGAAATAGTGCAAAACTATTATCTGGTCGCGAGAAGCAGTTTTTAGTTCTTATAAGTTGTTTTTTTTCAACTGCACACGTTTGTGAACACATTTCAAATTTCAGGTCTTATCATTTCATAAATAATTATACTGGACACTTCTTTGAAGTCATTTTCCTTGTGGAACAACCCACAATTTATCATAATTAGTGCATTGATTCTATGAGAAAAACCCTTTCACGATTCGCTTGCAGTTAAAAATATGGGTGGACTCTTACAGGAAGAAGAAGGGGATATAAAGAAAAAGAAAAAATACGAGAGCTAGTGTGAAAAAACGTTGTAATTTCTCGGTCGCTCAGTGCAGGTCTGCTGAGAACGTTTCACCAGAAGTAAAACAGACTTTAGACTTACATACGTAGATAATAATAATAATCATGAGTATTGTATAGGCGCTTTACCCAATTTCATGAATCGGCTCAAAGCGCCGCGAACTGAACCCAACACGCACGCTCACGTGAATCACACGCATTCTCTCATACACTTGACATAAACACATTACAATCACGTGGTGCGAAGGGTCAGCTCAGCTATTTAAATTTCGGAATTTAGAATTGCATTTATTTTTCAAATTTGGTGTGCTGAACATTTCCAAAGCAGAGGGGGAGGAAGCCGGAGTACCCGGAGAGAACCACCGACGATCGGCCCGAATGAACGAATGAACGGTGCCACATACGAGAAGGAAAAATCCTTTGCCCCGAGTGGGACTCGAACCCCTGACCTCTCGCATTGGTGACAGGTCTCTTAACCACTAGACCACCGACCGCCCTAGATCGATTTACTGGAACTAGTTCATACCCCACCTAATGGCCTTTTCACACGGACGGTGCCTGCAGCGAGCTCGCACGCTCACCGAGTGGGTTTTCTGTTCACAGCTTTCACTGGGCGGACTGCGCTGCCCGCCTGGCGCTAGACAATATACACACAGCGCGCGAACAGCGATTGGCTGGCGTGGCGAGGGGAAAAAAACAAAAAAAAAAACTAGGACCGTGTTCTAACCATAGGCGTGGAAACGGTGTCCCGGGGGTGGGGGGGGGGGTAACTGCTAAAAACGGATTTCATCGGCCGGGAGTGCATTTTACCGCTGGTAGGCGTGCAGAGTCGCCACGTGTGACAGAGGTTTAAGCGGGGTATTTCGAAAGAACTCTCATTATCACGTGGGTTTTGACTGCTCACGTTCGATCCCTTCCACTGGTTGCGGGGAGCCGGGGTGGTCGAATGATAGAGCGTTGGACTTCTAATGCTCGGGTCGTGAGTTCGATCCCGGCTGGGGCCAAATATTTGTGCTGGCTTTTTCATCGTTGCCCCGTCTTTGATATCACCCTATGTGGTGGAAAATGACGTTAAACCCCCCAAACACCCAGCCACCCACCCTTCCACTGGTTGCAAAATGCTTGAGTCAAAGGCAGTCCCAGTAGACAGATCAGTGATGCGCAAGGTGTTGGCCCTCCCCGCCAGGGACATTAACGCTGCAGACTGTATAACGGTGGCTTGAAGTGGTTCTTAGTACTCTGAAGATTTCAAGTAAAATTGCGAGTTTTGCATGGGGTTTTCAGAGTGAAATAGTGGAGTATTGACACAGTTAACTGTGAGCGGTGGTCGGTGGTCTAGTGGTTAAGAGACTTGTTACCAATGCGAGAGGTCAGGAGTTCGAGTCCCACTCGGGGCAAAGAATTTTTCCTTCTCGTACGTGGCACCGTTCATTCGGGCCGATCGTTGGGGGTTCTCTCCGGGTACTCCGGCTTCCTCCCCCTCTGCTTTGGAAATGTTCAGCACACCAAATTTGAAAAATAAATACAATTCTAAATTCCGAAATTTAAGTAGCATAGGTGACCCTTCGCACCACGTGATCGTAATGTGTTTATGTCAAGTATGTGAGAGAATGCGTGTGATTCACGTGAGCGTGCGTGTTGGGTTCAGTTCGTGGCGCTTTGAGCCGATTCATGAAATTGGGTAAAGCGCCTATACAATACTCATTATTATTAGTAGTAGTAGTAGTAGGTAGTGCGTCGGACCGTCGACCGGGAGACCCGGGTTCGAGTCCCAGCCGAGGCAAGCGGGATTTTTCCTACCTAGGTCGGCTCCTACCAAGAGCGGGTGTGCTATGGGCCCAATGGGGAGGCTGTTGCCACACAGCCGAGATTCACCCACTTCACGGGTGCGACTTTGGGGGGGTGCTTCCCTTAATGGTATGACACGTCTTATGATGTGGATGATTACACGGCCGGCATCGCAGGTGCCGTAGTTCCTGGGCCTGGTGAACGCCGGGATATTTATGACAGGAAGCGTGGAACGCGGCCCTGTCCCGCAGTCCCAAACCACACGGACCTCCATAGCACCATCTTACCATCATCCTTATCTCCATCATCATGCATAATATAAAAAAAAGCCCCAGCTTCCGAGCCCTCCGTGGATTCCACCCATTACACCACTGGAACTGGCATTGAGTTGGGGCAGCAAAAAAAAAAAAAAACTCTCACTTGTGAACTTCACCAAATGTTCCTCGATGTAAAATTATCAATAAAAAAAATCGTTGTTCTCAGTGAGCATGGAAGAGGTCTTTGTCAATTTGAAATGGCATGCACGTTCACCTGCTGTTTCCTATCGCCCGGCATTGATCTGCACTTAATCTAAATCAGACTAATCTAAATCAGACGTTTGATGGAGTAAAATTGCTGGGGAAATAATATTCACATCCGGAAAAAGCGTTCCTCGATATTTGCGTCTGCGGGATGGAATAAGTGCCCTATCAAGAAAAATCGAAGCGATTAAAGAACCGCCTCTTCACTTTCTGTTTCCACATGCCGGGTGCATGAGGTGTTTTTCTGTTTTGAACCGGTTTCGAATGTTACTAAACGTCTGTACGTGTACTATATAGCAAGTGAATGCTGGCGTGGAAACCCAGGCTGACATGTGTCAATGAAAAGCATTCCCTTAGGGAGGGTTTTTGTTATTGTTGTTTTTTGTTAGTCTGTTTGTTTAGGTTCTTTTTTTTTTTTTTTTTTTTTTTGGTTTTGCTCTACAGCCCAGGGCACTCAGGGATGACAGGAAATGGCAGAGCAGACACCCTCGCCGGGGAGGCAAGCATTGTGTATGGTCTGCTCCTAGGAAGATCAGAAGTTGTAAGGAGTCTGATATAGGATAATTGAAAATCGAAGCAGTTAAAAAAAAAAAAAAAAGGTGAGCACTGCTCAGTCGTGCACGGCAGACGTGTATGCAAAACATCTGCAATATTTTTCAATTTTCTACTGAATTTTTAAGTTCCAAGATGAATTTGAGTGTCGAGGACTAAAGTATTCTTCGCCCTCTGCCCGTCACCGAGCGGAATTTGACTGGCAAAATGTATGTTTTGTTATGAAGTGGAAAATCGCCATCTGGGAGCTTGTTCAGTGTAGTGAAACGTTTCTGGAATGATCTTCTGGTATGGCTGCAAGGAATTGGTACTCTTTGGAGTGGCGCAGAATGTTAGAACCGATAAA
>JACVVK020000346.1:595000-612500 GCA_018292915.2 Batillaria attramentaria | reverse complement strand
GAATTAATAATATTTTGGTAGATAGAGGTCGTAGTTTTTAGCAAGGTAAAGTTTGTAAATTTGATTATCTCTGTCAAAACATTTACTGTTTCATCATCATCATCACCATTCTCTCTCTCTCTCTCTCTCTCTCTCTCTCTCTCTCTCTCTCTCTCTCTCTCTCTCTCTCTCTCTGTGTGTGTGTGTGTGTGTGTGTGTGTGTGTGTGTGTGTGTGTGTGTGTGTGTGTGTGTGTGTGTGTGTGTGTGTGTGTGTGTGTGTGTGTGTGTGTGTGTGTGTGTGTGTGTGTGTGTGTGTGTGTGTGTGTGTGTGTGTGTGTGTGTGTGTGTGTGTGTGTGTGCGCGCGCGAGTGTGTGCTTGCTGGACTGTCCCAACCCGCTCGATCAGGTCACGAGTTCTGCCTATAGACTGGTCAGGGTTCTGTTTACCAAGGTGAGGTAGCTGTTATTTGTGTTGCTAGGTTGATAAGTGAACCGTGAAAAGACTGCACTCTATCTGTATGTATATAGCGTTTCCTCTTCCTGTACTGACTGCACGTAAAACTGGTAGACACTCACGCCGCTTCTGTCCCCTTGTTGGGTGATTGGTTCAAAAAGGGGGTTTGCGGATCGACACTTAGTGTTTTTGTGTTGATTTTGTTGTTGTTGTTGTTGTTGTTGTTGTTGTTGTTGTTGTTGTTGTTGATGATGTTGATGATGTTGTTTTTGATGATGTTGTTGAATGTGTTTTTGTTGGTGGTGATTTTGTTGTTAGTGCTGTTGTTGTTTTTGATGTTGTTGTTAAAGTTTTTGTTGATGTTGTTGATGAAGTTGGTGATGTCGTTTTTTGTTGGTGGTGATGCTGTTGTTGATGCTGTTGTTCTTGTTGTTCTCGTTCTTGTGGTGTTTGGTTTTGTTCTTGTTCTTGTTGTTGCGTACATGTATTGTTATATTTTTTTTATTATTTGCAGGCCAGCATAGTTAAAATATTTTATCGTGTTCTATCATTTACATTCAGCACAATCCTGGGCATATTTTGTAAAACCCATTTGTGTTCGATGCTTCTTCTCCAGTTACGTTGTCAAGTTCTTCCAAGTCTGAGTTGCCAGGTATTTGGTTCGCTACCTTCTTGTCAACTCTTCTAACGATTCTCTGCCAGATAAAAATGTAGACATCGACAGCGAAATTATGATGCCGTCTGCCAATGGACTAGATGTTGTCGTAACATAGGGGTGGGTGGGTGTTTGGGAGTTTAACGTCCTTTTCCACCACATGCGGGGTGGTATCAAAGACGGGGCAACGATGAAAAAGCCAGCACAAATATTTGGCCCAAGCCGGGATACGAACTCTTGACCCGAGCATTAGAATCTCAACGCTCTACCATTCCGCCACCGCGGCTCCCCTCGTAACATAGGGAATAGACATCACAAACATCACGTTTCATCAATGATGTATTTCAGCTCTAAGGCCTGACGTGTTCTGTGTGGTGTTCAAGTGCGGTCTCTGTAAGTGCACACGATCACAATCACAATCTGTTGTGAACAATACACTCGTATGAGCTGCCAATACGCGCTGTATCCGAGTCAGTTTATAGAATTTACCAATTCGTATACCAGTGTACAAGATAATAAGACAAAAACAATAACAAAATAAGAATAATAATAATAACTGAGTATTGTATAGGCGCTTTACGCAATTTTATGAATCGGCTCAAAGCGCCGCGAACTGAACCCGACACGCACGCTCACGTGAATCACACGCATTCTCTCACACACTGGACATAAACACATTGCAATCACGTGGTGCGAAGGGTCAGCTCAGCTATTCAAATTTCGGAATTTAGAATTGCATTTATTTTTTCAAATTTGGTGGGCTGAACATTTCCAAAGCAGAGAGGGAGGAAGCCGGAGTACCCGGAGAGAACCCCCGACGGTCGGCCCGAATGAACGGTGCCACGTGGGAGAAGGAAAAGACTATTTGCCCCGAGTGGGACTCGAACCCCGGACCTCTCGCATTGGTGACAAGTCTCTTAACCACTAGACCACCGACCGCCCCTCGACCATAGGTCTCATTCATCATTTTCCCGGTCAATTTGTGAAATTACCCAGCCCACAACATTTGTAAAATTACCACACTGCAAAATTTGTAGAATTATTCGATTGACTGCATTTGTATAATTTTCACGTGGTTAGGGTGGTCGGACGCGGGCGTTGTCAGGAAATCTACCCGATCAACTCAGGGATTAAAAAAAAGTTTTACTATTTATGGTGATAATTTGATTATGGCAATGTGCTTCTGGTGACGATGCTTTACCCTCTTCTCTCTCTCTCTCTCTCTCTCTCTCTCTCTGACACACACACACACACACACACACACACACACACACACACACACACACACACACACACACACACACACTTCTATGTCGTCAACGGACAAGTCAAAATTCGCTTGTACCAGTATGTGCACGACAGTGTGAAAACTGATCACCAAAATGAGTCATTGTTTTAGTAAGGGTATTTTCGGGGTGTGCTTATTAAGCGACCTGCTGCAGTTTGAATGTAAAACGGTTTCCTTAGGTAGCCAGACGATTTGCCGAATTGCGATTTGCTGATGTACGATTTGCCGAAGGCCGATATGCCGAAGGACGATTTGCCGACGGCTGATTTGCGAAGGACGATTTTGCCAACCGACGATTTGCCGCAGGACGATGGGCCGATGGACGAGTACACTACATTGATTGCCATGATGTACAGTCCAAAGTAAAACACTCAACACAAAGGCGACAAAAACAACAACAACAACAAAGCAAAAAAAAAAAAAAAAAAAAAAACATAAAAATCGATAGAGCTAACGGCACCTAACGCTCATAAATCGCCATGTTATCATGGATGTACCAACCAGGTACGAGGTGTGTGTATACTTGCTAAAATATAAACAGTAGAAAAAAAAAGCAGCAAGAAAAACAACACAAAAAACAACATTAAAATCACCTAGACAGAAAAACATGCCACGTGATGACAGTTCATGAAACGTCTTCTCGTGATCACGTGTGCAACACAAATGATACAAACAACACAAATGATACAAACAACACAAATGATACAAACAACACAAATAATAATATGGCAAACAAAAGCAGAAATGGCAAAACAACGGCAAAACTATATCAGGTTAAAGAAGAACAACAACACAAAATTTAGTGATACCAACAACACAAATAATAATTTGGAAACAAAAACCAAAACAAAATGTCTAAAATATGGCAGATGGAACAGCAACAACATAATGATAACAACAAAACAAATAATAATTACACACAAAAACTGACAAAACCGTCAAGAACAAGAACAACAATAACAACAACAACAAAAATGAAATGAAAACTGCTTGACAGAACCAAAGGTGTCTAAAGACAACTCACAACTCATGTTCTCGCGGCTGTACCGATCCACTTTTACCTCGGGGAGGATGGGGGGGGGGGCGGGGGGGGGGGGGCGGGGGGGGGGGGCGGGGGGGGGGGACTAAAAAAAAAAGCGTTGATCGATTCCAAGGGCCGTAACCCTTTTTTTTCAAGATAACCGTAGCGATCCGGTCCTTGCGAAAAATGCATACATCTCAGTCATGCAGGATTCCAGTCCGGTCCGCGAGCGCGACTGCTGACAAATCTTGGGGCCACGCCACACACTGTGTTTGGGCCGCTTACATCCAACGGTGAGGCTTCGCAAACCACCCAGTGTTTCTTTCCAAAGACGGGAGGCAGACGTTACGCCGAGTGTGTACCACCACAGATATTATCTGAACTGCCACAACTTGTCTGCAGGTATCTGTTTCTTGAGAAACGTATTGGTTCCAGCTGTTTCTAAGACACTCCTCGCTGTGCGTCGCAGCAGCAGCAGCATTGAGCCAGCGACAACTCGCTTTAGACAGAACAGGAGACTGATGCGACATCGAGGGCTCGACATAGCAGACACTATCTAAACGTACGATACTTGTCTGTAGCAGTGTAGGTCGGCTCAACATCTAAACGTACAAGAATACGTGTCTGTAGCGGTGTAGGTCTGTTTCTTGAGGAACTTTCTGCTTCCAGGTGATGTGGAGCGCGCCGTGTGTTTCCTGTTTCGTGCTCCTTTTAACGCGGATAGCAGGTAAACCGAGTTCACAGTAGCAGTTGCTCTCTCTCTCTCTCTCTCTCTCTCTCTCTCTCTCTCTTTTTCTTTTTTCCCCCTTCTTTCCCCCCCCCCCCTTTTTTTTTCTTTCTTTTTCCTGTTTCTTCTTTTTTTCTTCTTCTTCCCTTTTGGGGGGGGGGGGGGAGTTGGGGAAGGGTGCTATTGTTCTTGTTGCTGTTGTTTGTTCCTTTGGGTTTTTGAGTGGGTGGGGGGGGGGGTATTTGTTCGTTTGTTTGTGTGTTTTCTGGTTCTTTTGGGTTTCTTGGTTTTGTTTGGTTTTGTTTGCAGGTAGCCTAACGAGGGTGTAGTTGTTTTTTATACTTAAAGTGTTGGTTAACGCCCCGGACCAAGTGACTTATCATAATATCTTGTCACGCAGTCTGCCAATGGATGGAGCATTCTGGCAGTTGTTACCTTCTGCCGGAAGTACAGCAAAACTTCACTCAAGCGGAAATGACGTGCGCAGGGTCAGGGGGCACACTGGCGGAGCTGGAAGCCCCCGGAGAGTTTCTGGTCGTGAATGAGCTCATTTCGGATCTGCCGGACCAGTTCTGGGTTGCACTGAAGCTGTCGTCTGTGACGGGTAGGAAGGTTTTCGACACCTGTTCAGTATCAGAGGCATTTCAACAAGTTCAAGGGGGAGCCGGGGTGGTCGAATGGTAGAGCGTTCGGATTCTAATGCTCGGTGTCGTGAGTTCGATCCCGGCTGGGGCCAAAGATTTGTGCTGGCTTTTTCATCGTTGGTATGTGGTGGAAAAGGACGTTAAACCCCCAAACACCCACCCACACACCCTCAACAAGTTCAGGTCATTTCAGTTCAGTTCAAGACGCTAGACCTGCAGGCCAAAAAACACAACTGCACGAGGTCTCAAAATGCCTGTAGATGTATTCCCTATTAGCCTCAGGCATCATCATCACTCCTGAAAAAAAAAATGCTTCAAGCTACAAACAAAAATCATCATGTACAGACCATTCAGGGGCACTCCCCGAACTGGAGGGGTTTTTTTTGTTTGTTTGTTTTTTAATTGTCTCCTTTCCGCTCAGGCCTCACTGGAGTAATGCTAGTCTACTTTCTGTGGGGGCCAGAAAGTCGCTTCTTCTAAATCCGCTCGCGTCGCTGTTGCCGCTCTCCAGCGCAAAATGTCCCACCTTCACTGGCAGCTTGCCTCTCGTTGCGGCTCCCTGGCATGCACCTTGGGCTACAAAGTACTAGTTCAAAGTTTATGACAACAAAAATCACTACAGACTAGCTTGGTCTGCAAATATCATTACAAACTAGCACACTTGCCGAAAAGATTTCTCCAAATAAACACCAAACATGACCCCCCCCCCCCCCCCCCCCCCACATTAAGTGAATCTTTATTTTCCAACGGTAGGGGCAGTTGACGAGAGACAGACAGACAGACAGACAGACAGACAGACAGAGAGGTCTCAGTTGGTGAGCATTTTGTTTTTACCAACGGTCAGCTGCTACAGTCGTTCTTGATATGTATAAGTATGGCTAGGAAAAACTGTGCTGAAAGTGTGATAAGCTCTAGAACAGTGTTGAAAATATGTTCGTTGACTGGCAGTGGAAGGTCTGTGTTGCCGTAGAGAAGCAGATGGATATACTTATACTACTATATTTTGAGGCTGTTCCAATGTTGGCCGGTTACTTCACACGAGAGAGAGAGAGAGAGAGAGAGAAGAGCAATGAATCAATAATTCAATGAATCTTTATTTTCCACTTCACACGAGCCCTGTCATTCCTTTCGACAGCAACAAAAAGGTGGGTAGATGCTTGGGAGTTCAACTGACGTCCTTTAAAATTTCCACCACGTATGGGTGATATCAAAGACGGGGCAACGAAAAAACAAAAAACAAAAAAAAAAACAGGCCAGCACAAATATTTGGCCTCAGTCGGGATTCGATCTCAGTCACGACCCGAGTAACGACAAAATGATGAAATCCCCCACTCTGAAATAAATACATTGACTAAAAAAAAAAAAAAAAATCGACGTATTGCCTTTCCCAAACTTTTATCAGGCAGTGAATTCTAACCAAACTGGTTGTTCGGCAGGCAATTTCACGTGGTCAGACGGAAGCGAGGCTGCAGCCTCGCTGTGGGTGGAAGGAGAGCCAAACCAAACCGGAGACTGTGTTCGCTTGGTCCGGAATTACGACGATCCTTCAAAGGAGATGGACAAACACCGGCTAGCTGATAACGGGTGTGATTTCAACTACCGACCGTTATGCGAAAAACCGGCTTGTGAGTACATTACTGGGATTTTTTTGGTGCTTCTAATTTTAGTAGCAGAGCTTCGTAGTTAAGTGTATCCCCAGTAGTGCTTGGAAAACATTTAGCTGAATCGTTATGCACTTGTGCAGTGTTTGTTTGTTTGTTTGTTTGTTTGTTTGTTTGTTTGTTTGTTTGTTTGTTTGTTTGTTTTTCAACTCACAGTAAACGTACTGCACTGCTGAAATAATGATGTGGGTTATAAATAATACATTGTCCAGTGGGAAGATTGGCCTTTGATGTAGTGTAATATTGTGTTACGCGGTTCCGCTGTTTTGTTTCTTTGTTTATTTGTTTGTGTTGGGTTTTCGTGTTTTTTTTTTTTTTTTCTGTTTGTGTTGTTTTCTTTTGTTTCCGATTTGTTTTGTTTTTCTTGGTTTTCTTGTTTTGGGGGTTGTTTAATTTTTTGTGTATGTTTGCTTGTTTGTGTGTTGGGTTTTGTTGTTGTTGTTTTTTGTTTTGGGGGTTTTTGTTTTGTTTTGTTTTGTTTTGTTTTGTTTTGTGTTTTGATGTTGCTGTCGTTTGTTCGTTTGGTTTATTTTTCAATTTTGTTAGTTTGGTTTGTTTTTGATTATGATTTCTCTGGTCTTGTTGCAAGTGCGCTACGTGTTGTCTTTTCTATTTTTATTTTTTTTTATCCGTAAAACATTTCTTCTTCATAGAATATGTTTACTTTGCACTTGCACAGAACGGCTTTTTTGTCGCTTCGCCACCAATGCTCCGGACACGTCCAACTACATGTCCAGTGTTTGCTCTTTCCTGAAGTAAAATTCTATACAGTTTAACAACACTGACATGCTGCATGTTACATCAGACGATCACAATCAATTTTTTCGTTCTGAGCAAATCGACATGTTTACACAACAAGCTGCACAGATCCCCCCGATGAAGTCGTTGCTTAACTCTTTGACGACGGAGCGCAATTTCTGACACACGACTTCCTATAGGAAATCGTGTGCATAGGAAATCGTGTGTCAGAAATTGCGCTCCGTCGTCAAAGAGTTAAAGAGGCTAACGCTACTATTTTCATGCTCACAGATCGTTCTGAACTGTTTTCGTGGTATCTATCATCACTTCACTTAGATACCTGTACGGTGACAGCGTGTGTAATGCTGGCACTCAGCCAACAGAAGCGTACTCGATGACGCGGCGACCACACTGAGCGCTCAAGTAGTGTAGCAACAGTCAAAGAATTTGACTGTTCGACAGCTCGCGCCGGCAAAGTGTACACGACACTGTATCGCATTAAGAGCTATACTAACCATCAAGATAGAATATTTCTAGCGTACAGGCGCACTCACGAGCGAAACTGTTCCGGTGCTCCCTGTTCCATCATGCACGTAGCTTTAAAATAGCTTTACTACCGTATGACTTCACCGTCGATATCCTGTTCAGAGGAAGCCCCATCCAAACTCGGGGAGCCGGGGTGGCCGAATGGTAAGAGCGTTGGACCTCCAATGCTCGGGTCGTGAGGTCGATCCCCGCTGGGGCCAAATATTTGTGCTGGCTTTTTCATCATTGCCCCGTCTTTGATATCACCCGTATGTGGTGGAAAAGGACGTTAAACCCCCAAACACCCAACCCCATCCAAACTCTGTATCAAAATACAAACCTTTTCCAAACCGCTCAACAATTTATTGACTTACCATTGACTTCGCCATTTACATTTCTAAACGTTACGATATGTCCACGCGGACGGGCTGTTGCCACCACCACTGACAGTAAAGTTTGATATGTTCTTTCTTCTTTCCTTTCTTCTTCCTGTTCTTTTCTTTCTTTCTTTTTTCCAGTTTTTGTCTTTACATTTCAATCCATTTTTTCCACGCCAATTTATCCGCCATGCTTTTATGTAAACTGGTTCAGATGAGCACCTACATATGCTTTTACTTGTTGTGCGCTCTTACAATGTAATGTTATTTACTGTTTGACGGTGATCCTTCAATGAATAATTTTTTTTTTTTTAATTTAAACCAAACTGTTCCAGTACATAAGCTTGATGAGCGAAGATGCCCGTGCCGTTATTTCGCGCAACATTTTTTTTTTCTCCATTTTTTAAAAATTATTTTTCTTTAAAAATCTATGCAAGATACAGCAAAATGAACTTGTTTTCCTGAAAGTATGAGGTTGGGGTTTTTTTAAGGATTGTATCAAAATTTGAGATCAATACATTGGTATTTAAACAAAAAAGATGAAAATGACACCCCGGGCCAGGTCAGTAGCAGTGCCATCTTAATCGAAATCGCGTTGTTCCTTGATTCTGAACTCGGAAAATACCGCGTCCACTGTTTGTTATGCCTGACTCTGCTTCTGATAAAAAAAAAAAAGAGAAATACTCGTTCCATTACGTTGCAGCCCCAGCGACATCCAAAAGTATGCTGTTGACGAATCTCCCAGACAACCTGTGCCAGGATGAAACTCTCGTGGCTGTGAGTCTTATAGCGTGTGCGCGGGCATGCGCGCTGTCCACTTCCGGTTACGTCTACGGCTTCGATTCAAAGAGCAAAGTCTGCACGCTTCACCGGCTGCTGGAAGCTTGTGCGCACCCGACCCAGTTCAGCGCAGGAGTCAAATATTTTAGAATAACTCGTGTATGCGATTAGATGGACATTTCAAACTGACCATCGGTCGCTTTATCAGAAAAGTCTTTAGACGCGACTGATTTCGTCAGTGTTGGAATCAGATATCAGACTTTTTTTTCTTTTTTTTTTTGGGGGGGGGGTCTGCTAGTACAGTAATCTTACCATGTCATACTTCTATACTACTCGATTTGTTTTTCGTTGTTGTTGCTGCTTCGGCTTTGTCCAGTGCATCGATTTGTTTGTTTGTTTGTTTGTTTGTTTGTTTGTTTGTTTGTTTGTTTGTTTGTTTGTTTGTTGGAAAGTTTCAAGGGCAAATAATAGACTGAATAACAAGCACAATTTGGTGTTGGGTTCCTTAATCATCGTCGTTGTTTGTGTACATGCGTGCGGGCGCGTCAGTGTGTGTGTGTGTGTGTGTGTGTGTGTGTGTGTGTGTGTGTGTGTGTGTGTGTGTGTGTGTGTGTGTGTGTGTGTGTGTGTGTGTGTGTGTGTGTGTGTGTGTGTGTATGTGAGTTTTCCTTCCACGAAATTTACTTTTAAGAGAGTGAAATTACAACTGCAGGATAACTTGAGCAAGGCCGGAGTGTCGTGGTGAATTGCCCCGTCACTTCAAAACCCGGCGCCACCGCGGGCTTAGTTCCCGTTGAAATTGAGGGGAGGCAACCTAAGCCAAAACATTTGTTGGCCCTAAACCAAGATTTTTTTCCCTTTGCTGTATTTACGATCTGTCCAGTCCAGATCGACTGTGTGTGTGTGTGTGTGTGTGTGTGTGTGTGTGTGTGTGTGTGTGTGTGTGTGTGTGTGTCTCTCTCTCTCTCTCTCTCTCTCTCTCTCTCTCTCTCTCTCTCTCTCTCTCTCTCTCCATCTACAACAAGATGTAAGACAGGTCTGTGACCTAATCTTTTATCCTTGTAAAATAAAGTTTTGTTCGTTCGTTCGTTCTCTCTCTCTCTCAGGCTCACACACACACACACACACACACACACACACACACACACACACACACACACACACACACACACACACACACACACACATTCTCTCTCTCTCTCAGTCTCACCCCCCCCCCCCCCCCCGCCCTCTACCACCTTCTAAAACAAAGAATGATCAAGGCAGAACATAGCAGAAATTCCCATCTACCTGACAGCCCGTATTAGCGTGTGTGCAGTACGTATCAAACCCGCACGCGTTCAGAGAGAGGCAACAGTCCCAGGTGCACGATCCGGTTACACGTAAGTTAGGGCGTATCTCTTTGGAGGGCGTCAAGAGATGTGAACCACTCTCGGTTTCAAAAGGTGCGTTGTTTCTGCGGGGATTTGTATCAATCAGACAGAGATAGAAACGACTACGGGCCTTTGGAAGGTCACGAACTCAAGTACTGGGGGAGTGAAGACGGCAGACTCTGGGAACAAAAGCGTAGACTTTAGCTTGTTTGGAAACAGATGTGTGATTTGAGACGTGCAATGAAAAAGACCAGATCTTGCAGGCAGAATTCAGTGAAGATCCTTATTCAAGCTTTTATAACAAAAAGTTGTGATCTGGGATGATATGCTGGACGCCGGATGTCCTCCTGTCAGTCACTGCAGCGCCTAAGTTGTCTTAAAATTTTGAGAAAAGGGGATTTTTTTTCTCTGCCCTAACTCTTTGCCAGCTCCAGTGGTATTCCTCTCAAGTAATGGGTAGAATCCACGTAGGGTTCAAAAGCTGCGGCAGTTTTTATTTAAAGGTGAGGATTAGGATGATGGTCGGATGATTCTATGGATTCTGAGGCTGCTAACTGAAAACTGTCATCGCCGAATCACATCAAGAAAAACTGATTATGTTCATTCAGTTAAAAAAGATTTTTTCTCGAGAAAGTCTGAAAAAAATATCGGTCGGTTCATTACAAAAAAAAAAAAAAAATTGGTCACATCTCATATGAGCACCACCCCAAATCAGTACAGAAATGAGGCCGAAAAATCCACCTCCGTTGGGAGGAATCTACGCACCATGCTTTGGTTGGAGACCAGTAATAGCTTCCGGGTAAGTAGAAAATCTTTGCCCCTTTTAAAATTTGTGTGCAAAAATGGCAATCTGGTGTTTTTTGTTGGCTTTGTAAACAAGTTTCATGTAAAAATAGGGGAAAATGAGCCTGGCTTGTGGACTATTTGTATTCATACGCGGCTGGCACAGGAGCCAGCAGACGACCGTGGAATGAGGGGGTATGTGGTCGCTGCCAACATTGCCAACAAACGGAAAATTGGAATTTGTTGAAATTAACTCTACACATGAGTCTCTGGCTGCCTGATTTTTGTGATTTTTTTGGTGAATTTTAAAGCATTTCTAGGTTGTCATCTGCAACCTTATGTGTAAGAGGAATACATAGCGTTTTCCTCCAAATTTGCATCTATGGTACGTATCCTGTTTACAGTAAGAGGTACGTGCTGGGTCGGCGTAGTCCCAAGGCTGATATCACAGAAGTCTCCTCGGCGTCGGCCTTGTTCCAATGTGGAAGTTCAGCTTGGCATGGGCACTGTCAAGCTCTGTTTATACTGGAGTATTAGGGTCAAAGGTTCACCGCTTCCTATTTATTTATTTATTAATCTATCTATTCGTTTACACTCTATACAAATTTTATACCACGCGTGATGGGTTTTATTTCACATTTTTTTACTCCACTCGCAAGTGCAAACCGGCTTTCAGTGTGTTGACTACGAGTGCTTTACGTCCGAAAATAGTAAGGAAACAGAGAGCGAAAGAGTGTGGGTTATGACTTTCCATAGCCCACTCGGTCGTTTACGAGGTCAGAGAAACACACTCCGGTTACGTCATCAAAACTTGAAGTGCGTCATTTCAAACATAATTATTGTCACTCATACATGACGGCCGGTTCACCGTTATTTTCTTGACTTTCGGGGGTGAAATTTCATTTTTCTCGTAGCTTCTTTCGTGGTAGACCACTCGAACTAATCATGTACTGAAGATATAGTTACACCATGACCTGTGATAGCGGGTAGCATGGTATTACAGACGCTAGACAGGGATTAGCCAACACCCCCAACACGTCTCTATTCTTGTTCCGACACTGAACTGCGGCGCTGCATGGCATTCCTGTTACAATCTGGCAGTGGCTGTGGACCCGGTGGTGTGTCATAATTATTCTCTCTCTCTCTCTCTCTCTCTCTCTCTCTCAGTTCTCGGCACTGAGCTCTTTCCTCATTCCGTGTGCCGTGCAAGTGGTAGAGCTGTCACTGTAGAACATCTAACTGACTTGGGATCTGTCCAAGAACAATTTCTTTCCCTAGGTGTAACGTTGTTTCCAAAACAGTGTGTGTGTGTGTGTGTGTGTGTGTGTGTGTGTGTGTGTGTGTGTGCAACTGACGTCAGTTTGCGATTTCCCTTCTCGAGTTCCTCTGTAAACAGAGCCAAACGGCTCGATTCGATCAGTGAAGCAATGCAAACTGACTAGGGTATCATAATTATTTTCCCTTCAGCCGCACGTGTACTGATTGCGCCAGTGGATCGTCTGTTGCAAGACCTTAGTGTCTTAGATATCAGCCTTATTCTTTCAAGACTGAGGGCAAGCAAAAACTGTTATGTAAAAAGTGAAGGTGGAAGCAAACGTTCGAGCCGGCCACTGCATGGTAAATTCACAGTCATCTGAATTCGAATAAACAACAGGTCATAATGGTGTGTGTGTGTGTGTGTGTGTGTGTGTGTGTGTGTGTGTGTGTGTGTGTGTGTGTGTGTGTGCGTACAGCGTGCGTGCGTGCGTGCGTGTCTGTCTGTCTGTCTGTCTGTCTGTTTCCAACTGTGCCAAACAGTGTACTGTCCCATCATTCTGCCTGTCAACAACGCCAGCCGAGAAACTCATTCTTTTGATCAGTCTCTATCAACAACAGACCCCCCGCAATATAAGTAGCAGGCACTTCCGAGCGGCAGACTAAGCCCTTTACATAGCGGGAGGAACCCTCCTTCAGGCCGCCTATACCCCACATCGGAAAATGAGAGCTTGCTCGGAGCGAGACTCTATTCCGGGCGAGGCCGGCCGGCGAGCTCTGCGCAGACAAGATGCATAGAGTGCATTCCGACCTTTCCAACAATGGGATCGGCTTGACAGGTGTCGAAAACAGAACCTTTAGTAAGTCGGAATGTGGTAAAGTTTGCTGAGCGGAATAGCGCGTGGTAAAGGTCTCTTCAAATAATGAGTTGTTATTACGTTGCTGGAGGTTCAAGTTTCTCGTGGTTAAACGCTCATTATTCCTACCAGGATTATACTAGGCTTGAGTACTGGGACTAAGCCGAAAAGTCATGCGCTGTCTGCTGACAGCACGGGTTAGGGACAGCCCGCAGGATAGTACCCCGGGTTTGAGACAGATTTTCCGGCTTCCCTCCTGACCTGGGCCAGCATGTAAAACTCGAGTTAATTTAAACCACGGCTACTGGCCTGACCCAGAGACTAGGACAAAAGAAACCCATAAGCAAAATTAAATTTAAAGAAAGGAAGCGAAGAAAGGAAGAAAACAAATCCTTCTATAACGGCTCAGGCAGCTTGCTGGAATGAGCCCGCTTCTTGATTTAAAACAAACAAACAAACAAACAAACAAAATCCAGAAAAGTTAACCCTACAGCTAGTTTAGTTCGAGGTTAGACTCTAACACGGGGCTAAATCCCTAACCTCGACTTTTACATGCGGGCCCAGGGCTTCGCTGAAGGCAGCTTGTGTTTTAGAACAGTTAGGTCTGCGAGCGCGCCTGTGCTCTTATAATAGTCTGCCTCCATAATAACTTACTTACTTAGGCCCTTGGCTCCACGTGGAGCATAGGCCATCGACAACCCTTCGCCATCGCACTCTGTTCTGGGCTAGTCTTGCCACTCCAGTCCAGTTGGTACCCTGCTTACATAGCTCTGCCTCAGTGTCCCGCCTCCAGCTGTTGCGAGGCCGGCCTCTCTTCCTTTTCCCCTGCGGGTTCCATGTCAGGGCTTGGCGTGTGGTGCTGGATGCTGGCTTCCTGAGGGTGTGTCCAATCCAGCCCCACTTCCTCCGCAGGATCTGCTTGGCCACTGGTTCCTGCCCCGCTCGCTCCCACAGCTCTTCATTCCGGATCTTCTCTGGCCATCGGATGTTGAAGATGCGCCTCAGACAGGTGTTGAGAAATGTCTGGATCTTCTGCTGCATCGTCTTCGTTGTCCTCCATGTTTCGCATCCGTAGAGCAGAACTGACTTCACGTTGGAGTTGAAGATGCGAAGTTTGGTTCTTATGCTGACAACTTTGGATGCCCAGACGTTCTTCAGCATGACCATTGCTGCCCTTGCCTTGCCGATTCTGGCTGTGACGTCTCGGTCTGTGCCTCCCTGTCCATCAACCACACTCCCCAGGTAGACAAAAGACTCCACCTCCCTGATGGGCTCTCCACCGACTGTGACTGGTGTGTTGGCAGTGGTGTTGATCTTCATCAGCTCGGTTTTCTTCCTGTTGATCTTGAGCCCTGTTCCGGCTGATGTGGCATCCAGGCACGTAGTCTTGTCCTGCATCTGGCTGTGGCTGTGAGACAGGAGCGCCAGGTCGTCCGCGAAGTCGAGGTCATCCAGCTGCGTCCAGAGTGTCCACTGTATCCCGTTTTTCCTGCCTGCTGTAGTGGTCTTCATGATCCAGTCGATGACCAGGAGGAAGAGAAACGGGGACAACAGGCATCCCTGGCGGACTCCGGTCTTCACCTCGAAGCTTTCTGACAACTGGCCTGCATGGGCAATCCTGCAGCTCATGTCTTGGTAGGTGCACTGGATCAGGGAGATGATCTTCCCGGGAACTCCATAGTGCCTTAGCAGCTTCCACAGCGCCTCTCTGTCTACACTGTCGAAGGCCTTCTCATAGTCTATGAAGTTGATGTAGAGGGGGGAGTTCCACTCCAGTGACTGCTCCACAATGATGCGTAGGCTGGCAATCTGGTCAGCGCAGGACCTGTTCCTGCGAAAGCCTGCCTGCTGGTCTCGGAGCATGGGGTCGACTGCCTCTCTCATCCTCTCCAGTAGAATTCTGTTGAGAACCTTGCCTGGCACTGACAGGAGCATGATCCCTCGGTAGTTGCTGCAGTCCCTGAGGTCCCCTTTCTTTGGCAGCTTGATGACGATCCCTTCTTTCCACTGGGCTGGCACCTCTTCCTTCTCCCAGATCTTGCTGAACAGGCTGTGCAGCATGTTGACGGCTGTCTCTGTGTCTGCTTTAATGGCTTCTGCTGGTATCTCGTCTGGCCCTGCAGCTTTCCCATTTTTCAGTGTCATGATGGCTTTCCTGATCTCCGCCTTAGAGGGCTTGTCGCAGTTAATGGGTAGTTCTGTCTCAGCTGGTGGGATGTCTGGTGGTGTTTCAGGGATGGGGCGATTTAACAGCTCCCTGAAGTGTTCTGCCCATCGCTTCAGCTGTTCCTCAGTTGTTGTCAGTGGGTGCCCGTTCTTGTCCTTCACTGGTTTGTCTGTCTGCTGAAATTTGCCCGCGAGCTTCTTGGTCACCTGGTACAGGTCTTTTAGATTCCCTTGTCGGGCTGCTTCCTCTGCTTGACTGGCCAGGTTGTCGATGTAGTCCCTCTTGTCCTTCCTGGTGCTCCTCTTCACTTCTCTGTCAGCTGCTGTGTATTCCTCTTGTGCCTTTGCCTTAGCTCTTCTTGTTCGGCTCGTGTTCAGTGCAGTTTTCTTCTCTTTCCTAACTTCCAGCTTCTGGATGGTATCAGCAGAGATCCATTCCTTATGTTGGGTCTTTCTCTTGCCAAGGACCTCTTCGCATGTGTCGTGCCAGAGTTTCTTGCTGTGTTCCCACTGTGTCTCGATGTCCATTTCACTGTCTTCTATCAGGTCTTGCAGTGGCTGGAACCTGTTGGAAAGGCTGATCCGGAATGCTGCTTGTGTGTCTGTGTTCCTGAGAAGTCCAACGTTGTACCTGGTCCGTGTGCTGTTGGCGTTGGTGTGCCTCTTAAGCCGAACCTCCATGATAAGGAAAGCTCTAAATGCGATACACTGCCGGCTACACACTGCGAGCGGGCGAAAATTCAAATTGACCGTGTCCGCAACACCACCTGATTTCTTGTGATCTTGGAGCCGCGTGTACCCTTCTGTTGGCACGGTGACAGCCTGTGAGATGCTGCCCCTGTGCAGGCCGTGTGTAAGTGTCAGGAGATCAGTCGCTAACAACAGAGCTCAAAATGATTTGTGAGACCATATCTGGTGGAGGATGGGCCGTTAGTATGCCACAGGCGTAAGGCCACAAGTTGACCGTGGGGGTCGTGTGTTTATTGGTGAACACTGTTCGGCGAGTGTGCAAGTTTGTAATGATTTTTGTTGTCATGAAAAAGCGTGGTTTTCGTGATTTTTGTATTTTAGAGCCCAAAGGTGCATGCCAGGGGGCCGCAACTAGAGGCAAGCTGCCAGTGAAGGTGAGACTTTTTGCGCTGGAGAGCGGCAACAGCGACGCGAGCGGATTTGGACCAAGCGGCTTTCTGGCCTGAACAGAAAGTAGACTAGCATTACTCCAGTGAGGCCTAAGCGGAAAGGAGACATTCCGTTATTAAACTCCTGCCAGGTGCGTGCCCTTGAATGGTCTGTGTATGATTATTTTTTATTTCTAGATAAATTGAAGCATTTTTAGGGGTGACTATCTTGCCTGAGGCTAAAAGGGAATATATAGGCAGTTTTAGACCTCGTGCAATTGTGTTCTTGTAGCCGCATGTGCTCAGAATTGTCCACGTCTGACAGAACCTGACAGTTAAGTAGACCACGTGAGCTGCAGGACCTTTCGTGAGCTGTGCAGGAATTTCGCGCACTTTCAGCACTGAAAGTACACAGGCTGTAAACATCTGTCCGATTATGTCATAATATTTGACGTAACAAGTGCTAATAGCGCAAGTATGAGTCCGGCGTCACGAAGGTCAACATTCTGTCTAAAACAGCCATTCTCACCATTTCTGGCAGAACAAAGTATGCCACATAATCATGATACGTACTTGTGTTGTATACTTTGTTTCGTCAGGCCTGGTTTAACGCTGGGATATTTCTGACAGGAAGCGTGGAGTGCGTCTTTGTCAGTCACGCAGTCTCAAATCACATGGACCTCCTTAGCATTAACATACCATCATCCTCACCTCATCATCACGCATAATAAAATTTGCCCCAGTTTCCAAGCCCTCCGTGGATTTCACCCATGACCTGGGAGAAATACCATTGGAGCTAGCAAGAGTTGGGGAAGCTACTCGTGCGTTTCAGCTGTCACACACCCTCAAGAAGAAGATTTGAAAAGATCGTCACATGTTACACTAGGTAAACGCTACAATAGTCATCGTTTTCAAGACCGAGCTCGGATGCCTTTTTGACCAGCAAACGTGTGCCCGGATCTAAGTTAATTATTCATACAGTCCTCGCGTTCGTCCCTGTGTGTGTGTGTGTGTGTGTGTGTGTGTGTGTGTGTGTGTGTGTGTGTGCAGGCAGTGTGTTTCGTACGCCAGTTGGGGTTTTTAATAATTTCTGTAGTTT
>JACVVK020000346.1:557500-590000 GCA_018292915.2 Batillaria attramentaria | reverse complement strand
TTTTTCTCTGCTTTTTTTAGGGGGGGGGGGGGGGGCGCTGTGGGAGTTCCATATCAATACAGACTGCTTCAACTGATGTCTCAGTCTTCCAGCAAAAAAAAAAAAAAAATGCCTGGTGCTCTAGTCACTGTAAGGAAAAAAATGTTACGGCTTTGCATGGAGATATTCCAAGGTCAGCATAGTGCAACTGCGGTGTACTTGGTATTACACGCATAAACCTGGCCCTCGTGTGTATATTACGAACAGCAAAAACTCTGCAGGCTTCCCAAGCATAAACATCGGCTGAGGTGCTGCAAAATCGATTATATCTCATGATGGGTTGAACCACACTGTGGGTGGGTTGAGATGAGAGAGAGAGAGAGAGAGAGAGAGAGAGAGAGAGAGAGACAGACAGACAGACAGACAGACAGACAGAGAGACAGACCGACAGACAGACAGACAGGCAGACAGGGACAGAGAGTTTGGATTGTTGTTGTTGCTGTTGCAACAGTTGTTGTTGTTGTTGTTGTTGGTCGAGAGGGAAGCTAAAATGAATTGCTCGAGACCATTCCTTCTGTCTGTTCAGCCTCTGTTTTGAAATCAGATGCCGTACTGTATTCAGACGTGGTCAAAACAGTCTGCAAATTAAAGCCCGAAGCATACGTTTGAACTGACTCACCAATTCACACAAACTATATACGACCCATCATCAGTCAACATAACAAAGTAAATGTCAAACAAAAAAGGCTTTAATTAACATATTTATGCAGATGGAAATGCAGCAAAACAGCAATTTCATACATGTTGGAAAAAAGAAGTGCCTGTACTGCACGCTATCTATACATTTTCTTACTAACCAACCACACTAATAATTGTCACTGATTTCGATGCTTTCACCAGAAAAGGTTTGGTGCTGGTGGTGGTGGTTTTTTTTGTTTTTTGGTTGTTTTTTTTTGGTTGTTTTTTTTACACAGTAGCAGCTGGCAATGAATGAATAGAAAATTCACAAAAGCATTAAAAACTCGTACCGAAATTGCTTTTGACAATGGAAGCGTTCTATAAATATTTTCAGACATACTGATAAATATGTCATATACATAGACATTCACAAAAAAAGCAGCATGGGATTTTTTATTTTTTTCTTCTTCTGGGATGCACACAAAATACAACAATATTTTGACCAACCACGCAGCAAGCTTCAAAAAAAAAAAAAATTAACCCCAAGTTGTTGATGGATATTCACAGAGGTGAAAAACGTTGACAACTGAGTAATACCTGGGTATTGTCCTCAGTGAAGCTTTGATGACGAGGAAATACTTCTCACGGTCTCGTGGAAACCAATTCAGCATCTGGGAACGGATGCACGGAGGGAGACTAGGACGCAAGTAAAAGACTAGGTTGACTAATAATAATAATAATAATAATGATAATAATGAGTATTGTATAGGCGCTTTACCCAGTTTCATGAATCGGCTCAAAGCGGCGCCGCGAACTGAACCCAACACGCACGCTCACGTGAATCAGTCAGTCACACGCGTTCTCTCACACACTGGACATAAACACATTACAATCACGTGGTGCGAAGGGTCAGCTCAGCTATTCAAATTTTGGAATTTACAATTGCATTTATTTTTCAAATTTGGTGGGCTGAACATTTCCAAAGCAGAGGGGGAGGAAGCCGGAGTACCCGGAGAGAACCCCCGACGATCGGCCCGAATGAACGGTGCCACATACGAGAAGGAAAATCCTTTGCCCCCGAGTGGGACTCGAACCCCTGACGTCTCGCACTGGTGACAAGTCTCTTAACCACTAGACCACCGACCGCCTAATCTGACTCAATGAAGACTAAGGTCACAATTACCGACTATTTAAACGGAAACACACGCGGAGGAGACTCCCGATGTAATACGTCTGTGACTAGAGCTAAGTCTCAGATTAGTCCAGTCTCTCTCTCTCTCTCCATGCATCAGAACCCATAAAACGATCAGCATATCATACGGTAAAAACAAGCATTATATAAAATGCTACGGACGTACATGTCAAATAAAAGCCATAACGCTACTATTAATTTACAAGTACACTATACACAAGAAACAAAAAAAAACAAAAACCAATATTACGTACTAACGTACAAAACAGAAATAAACTTTGTCTCCTAGAAGTTTGTACATCGGCTAATACAGATCCAAACACAACATCAAAAAGCTGCAGAACTTAACGCCTCTATATATGAATAAATTATGAATATATTTCGTAACAACTACTGACATATAGAAAACATTCAAATGTCCAAAATGCAATATTTTTTATATGTCGAATGTATTTGAGGGTACATCACAGACATAATTATTTGATGGTGGTCGCAAAAGAAAAAACAAAAACAAAAACAAAAACCCGCCGCACTGCTGTGATTCAATGATCTGACATGCAAGATCCATCGGGATCTAGGGTTCCTTTTGGGAAAAATTCGAGGTGAGAAATTGTTTAAGGGCAGGAACAACAAACAACAACTCAAAAACCTGCCAGTTGTCAGTTTCAATAATTATATGTTGTTTCCCTCTCCCTTCATTTAACTCCCAAACGCCCAGCCCCCCCCCCCCCCCCAGCCCCACCCCCCATCCCCTCCCTTCACCAGTACTGTCACTGTCTGCATTTCTGCTTAATGCATTTCCGAACGGTTTTACTTCTGTAAATCAGTAAGCTATAAATAAACTAGCCAAGTCAACAAATGAATGCATGCTGTATGGGGACTTTAATAAAAACCTAAAAAGATAAAAGCACGTTTTCACTTTTTTCACTAAAAAGAAATGTGTGACAACAAAACCGTACAAAATACTGGTGATGGTTGATTCGAGATGTAATCAAATCAATACACAGCTTGCACGACTGACAAAATAACACATATAGCCGGGTCTTGGGCAGCAAGCAGTGAAATCTTTAAAATTCTCGTCGATTTTCGGCCAGAACGTCTGTGCTGTGTGTTGCAAACATTTCATACGATACTAAACAATAATTATCACCCCATGTCCAACAACGCTGGAGGTGAAAAAGGTGTCCTTGTTAATGCCCATGTGAATGAAGTATCCCCGATGAATTTGTGAGTAAGTGGGTGGGTGGGTGGGTGTTTAAGACTTTTACGTCCTTTTCCACCAAGTATGGGTGATATCAAAGGCGGGGCAACGAGAAAAAGACCAGCACAAATATGTGGCCTCAGCTGGGTTTCGAACTCACGACTCGAGCATTGCCGATGAATTTGTGGATACAATTTCTGCAGTACAGACATTAAGCAGAAACGTTGACGTCCAAGACATTTTAACATTTACGATCTGGTTGGGGAAAGCGGGAAAACTAGCCAACGCAGCCAACACATCAAGAGGTAAATTCTCTTCAGTCAACTCTTCTACAACGTAAGTATAGTCTTGGGTCAACGGGTGAAAACAGTGCAGACAGTAAGTCCGATGTAAGATTTAGCAGTTCCAAGTCAGCACATGACACCATAAAGTATATGCTGTATACAATTAAAAAAACAAAACAATAACAACAACAACAAAACAGCGGAACACACTTCGACGAAAGCTGGTCAATGAGTAGCAAGAAGTAGTTTCGTGTTCAGACGTTTTCGACATCAGTCCGCGTACACTCGTCTTCCGTCGCACAACCGTGAATACGTCAGTCGAGTTGACGATATGACAGCACACATGCAGTAGACAGCGCATGTACGACACAGTCCGTAAGCAGCGAGTAAAGAGTGTCAGCATGAAAACACAGCGTCGTCAGGTCTTCGTGTCCATGTGCATACGTATGGATTAGGTGTTTCACAGTAAAAACAGAAAAGATTCATTGGAAGGAAAAGTCACTGGACACGGATGTTCTTAGTCATGAAGTTGGGTCTTATGATGCGGGCGCTTGTGGACATCAACGGGTGCGTAACAGCTCACGGACACTCATACAACCAAAACATATTGACATAAACGCACAGGTCAACGGATCAAAACAATTTGCTGTGTCATGAAATGGTGAACGGCGAATGCGCAACAGGTCATATGCGGTAAAAGCAGACACGCTCAGATCACTATAAACAGAGTTAATTCCTACAGTGTTTGTTCAACCTCTCACTTGCGGTGGATCCACTGTTAGTGATGATGGGGCGGTTGCATTTGCCGGAGATGGTGACGTATTGGCACAGACGAACGGGCAACAGATCACACGCAACCAAAGCGGACTGATGTGACGCAGGTCACTGATTAAAGAGAACTGTCTTGAACTTGATCTTGATGCTGAACCTGCCCGGCCACACGAATGATCATGGAGGCCAGTTATCTTCTACAGTGTCTTCTCTAAAATCTCTACACTTTATCGGAGATGGTGACGGGTTGGCATGGACAAATGCGCAACAGCTCATATGCAGTCAAACTCAAAAGCAGACTGACTTCTGGTCACTGGGTAAAAAAAAGAGTTGATTCCTACAGGGTCTGGTCAGCCTCTCACTTGCGTTGGACACTAATGGTGACGACAAGGCGGCTGCGTTTATCGGAGATGGTGACGGGTTGGCATGGACGAATGCGCAACAGCTCATATGCAGTCAAACTCAAAAGCAGACTGACTTGAAAGGTTCTGGTCACTGGGTAAAAAGAGTTGATTCCTACACGGTCTGGTCAGCCTCTCACTTGCGGTGGACACTGATGGTGATGACAGGGCGGTTGCGGTTGTCGGAGATGGTGACGGAGCTGTCCTTGCTGACGACGACGCGCTGAACGTCCTGGCTCTGCGTCACCTGGTACAGCTTGCGCTGCACGGCCGGCTTAAGAGGCGCCTCGATCGTCAGGTGGCGGTCGTCGCCCATGTAGGCCTGGATGGTGGACGGATCCACGCTCTCGGGCAGGTCGTATTCCTTGTTGAACTCCTTGTGGAGAGTCCTGCCCGCGCTGCGCTCCTCGTGCTCCGCGTGCACGATCAGCTTCCTCTCCGTCGTCTTGACGACGATCTCGTCCGGGTTGAACTCCCCGATGTCGACCGAGAGGCGCATGCGCCGTGAGCCGTCCGGGTCGGTGACGATGGGGTTCTTGACCGGGGTCCCCACACCGAGGCTTCTGGAGGGCGAGGCGTTGGCGGCGCTGTTCTTCACGGGGAGGAAGGTTTCTCTGGAGATGAGGCTGGACTGCGGCACGACCCCTTCCACCGTCAGCACGCCGTCCTTGCTGAGCACGCAGCTGAGTTTATCCTGGTCCACGCCGCTGGGGATGTCCACCTGCCGGCTGTACTCGCGGCTCACCGACGTCTGGGCCGTCTTCTCCTCGTGACGGGCGTTCACGATTATTTTGTTGTCCTGCACTTTGACCTGAACTTCCTCCGGCTTGAACTCGCTGACCTCGAACCTGACCCTAAACACCTGACGCCCGCTACTATCCGTGTCATACAATGTCTTCAAACTGTCCATGTTGACTAACGTGGTGGGCGTCTGTTTGCCGGCGGGTTTCAGCACAAAGAACTCTTGCCTCATGCGATCGAATTCGTCCTGAAACTGTTTCCTACGCTCTTCCATGCGCTCCTCCACGTTGCAGAACTGTTTGATTTGTCTGTCCTGGAAGCTGAGACTGTCCTTCTGCACAGGGATGTGCACCTCTGACCGATACATCGCCATTTTGAACAGGTAGTGTGCACCGGAACAACCTTCTGTATATTAGAAGCTAGACGGCTCTCAAGTTGTTCCACGAATGAAATTTGACACCAAGAATGTTACTCACGTAATTTGTTTTGTGATTTTATTGTGATACAGGCTCCCACAACAGGCCTGGACACTGGTTAACAGCTAAGTACTCCACACAGTCTTGAAAAAAAAACTCTTGGGAGAAAAGTACACCTTTCGAAAGACTTCTCGCAAATTCTGCAGTCTTCAATACAACGTCAAAGCAGAAAAGGTCAAACCCACGAAAACTGCGTCAAACGGATCAACGCGCAGAAAGAATATTCCCGAACTCCCTCGCTGTCAGAACGTCCTACACCAAATCGAGGTCGTGGCCTTGACACCAAAGTCTGTCCGCCGAAGCGCGCAGTAACGGAATCACTCAAGCTTCGGTGGGCACCAGTCACGGATCCAAGCAGCCGAGTCAGAGAAAGCACACAGGCACTTGTGGTCGTATCGACGGCTGTGGAGGGGTGGGTGAGGTCAGCGGTGGCAATGCTGTATCCGTCACTCAGTCCGACAGCCTGCAAAGACACAAAGAGAAATGGGATCGTGTGAGAGACAATCGAACTCTCTGTGTGTGTGCCACTTTCTCTGGTGGTGGCGTTGGCTTTCTGCCCATCGTTGCAGGCATTCGATAAAACTAGCTGCCGGATTGGGAATGGAGGTGGGGGTGTTGGTTGGGGGGGGGGAGGAGGGGGAGGAGGAAGGGGGGGGAGGCGGGGGATTGAAGGTAGTCATCACGTCATGCTCACTTCCTATTTCAGCTAATATTGTAATAGTAAAATTTATGGAAGTGTGATGACTACCCCAAATTCTGCATATTAATGTTCGTTTTTATCGAAAGCTTGCATCCCAATCACATCAAAGATGTTGTTTTTTTGGGGGGTTTTAATGAATAAATCGCATACGTTTATAGTTGTCGAAATTGTTTCTAGTCAAGTACTGAGAGGCATAGGACTTCAAATTTGAAATTTCGAGTCAGTAATGATACCAACGCAACGAAGTATCACGTTAATGGAGAATGCAATGTGTTTATAATGCTCGACAGAGTCAGTCAGTCAGTATGCAGTTCAAACCACTACGCCTCCCCCGCCCCCTCCCCCTCCCCCTTCCACAATACTGGGCATGCTTGGGTTAATTGCCAACCAATCCATCGCTCAAGAACAAATCAGTCCGCGCCATACTGAGAAAACGAACAGATTCTCAGGTCACCGTCCTCCATGAGTTGACACACCAGCCGAATCTAATGGCCCACGATCTGACGGATTCAGGAACGCACACGAGCTGTTCAAACTATCACGTGACGACACTGACGTATTAGAATTACCCGGCCAGGAGGTGAATAACCGCACGGTTTGCTTCCATGATTAGCACGACGGATGAGGGCCACGACATGGCTCTACGCATGCACAGCGCTTGAATCGACTCTCTTAACACATTTCGTACCACGCACGGGTAAGTTTTTGTCTCTTTTTGAGCTTTGTGTGCGAAAATCAGGCAAGATAAAAGGCTTCTTGGCGGCTCTTATTGCTGCAGACACGAGTATAATCAAAGTGCAACACTCCCACTAAGCCAAATTAAAATCCAATTTTAACATTTATTACATGTAATTGTGATTTTTTCATAGATCCCACTTGTGCATAACCCCAAACTTACTTGGTAAAGCTTGAGTTAAAACGCAAACAAAGGTTGCCTGGCTGAGACTGGAAACAAGTGCTGCTTCAGATGTTGTCACGCCCAAACGAGAAAGGATTTTCATCCCAAGTTTACATTACAACGTCTGGTCCCAAAATCTGTAAATGTTTCCTGTCAGTCAGCATATTTTTCCCTTGCTTATCTCGGCAGTTTTATACAGACAACATACACTCCAAAAGAGAAAGAAATCTTTACATCAATAAGACAAAGACATCCACAATGGCCTCGACTGATACATCTAAACTAATTTCACAAAACTGGAATTTAATGCAACTGCACAGTATGAATACGAAGATCTTTCAGTGGAGGCATTAGGCATACGGTCCAGAACACAAAGACATTTGTGTACGGGGCAAAACAAATGAAAAACAAAGACGTTGCACAGGCAATTTTTGCTCAGTCCAAACGTCATCATCTCCCCCTCCTGACATAAAAACCAGTCCAGAACAAGGATGTTCATACACAGTGTTCGCAGTATGGGGGCCAGAACTATTAACCCAGTGGCTCCAAAAGCTGCAGGAGATCATTACATGAACCTACAGTCTCCTTATGCTGTTTCGAACATAACTCCACAGGAAGTGTTCAGACAGACGCAATTCTTATCACAGTGAGGACTTTCTCGCTAAAATAGATCAACGGGTTGCCAGTGCTAGAGATGGAAATGAGTGGAGGAAACCCTGTAGTGTTAAAGTCCCGTCTCCCGATATTTCTAAGCTCGCAGACCGTTTGGAGCTGTTCTGGTGGTATCAAGTGAGCACGCTATAAAATCCACGTCCATTTTTCGAAGAGTAGGCTGTGTGGCAGGTGAGGTGGAAACAGAAAACACTGTCGCACGCACCAGAGTGAATGACTGGGTGGGTGTTTGGGGGTTTAACGTTCTTTTCCACCAAGTGTGGGTGATATCAAAGACGACCCGCGGCGCAACGACAAAAAAAAAGACCAGCACAAATATCTGGCCCCAACTGGAATTCGACCTCGCACCAGAGCGAACAGGAGGATAGAGGTTTGCACCTAAAGTAGCGCTTAGCAGCAGCAAGCTTTCACTACCTCGTCCTCTAGCCCTGTGGCGCCTTGAGCGTCTTAGAAGAGACGGATAATGTGCTCTGAGGAGCAGTCGTACCACACCACACCACACCACACCACACCACACCACACCACACCATACCATACCATACCATACCATGCTATTCCAAACCATGCTATTCCATACCATACCATACCATACCATACCATACCATCGTACTGCCTTAGACACTAACACACTTATAGCCAAAGATAGGCTGGAAGTAAGCCAGCAAAAAAACTTGCCGAAATGTAGAGCGTCTGCCAAAGCCTTAAATGCAAACACTTGTGACTAGAACAGCTTCGAGCCGTTGCAATTCTCGTTCGCATGGCCAGCAAACCCCGATGTGTTGCATTCAAACAACTCTCTGCGTATCAGAATATTTCAAGCGCGCAGGCGCACCCACCCGTGAGACATTTCAACAACAAAATGTTGTCTTCTGGGAAGCTTGGGTGGCTGCTCAAGGGTTTCACGTCTTCTTCCACCAAATATGGATGATATCAAAGACAGGGCAACGAGAAAAAGGCCAGCACAAATTTTTTGGCTTCCAGCCGAGAATCGAACTCACGATCCCAGCACTGGAAGACCAATGATTTACCGCTCGACTACCCCGGCTCCCCGTCCTCTCTGGGAGGGAGGGTGGGTGGGTGTTTTGAAGTTTAACGTCCTTTTCCACCACGTATGGGTGATATCAAAGACGGGGCAACGAGAAAAAGGCCAGCACAAATATTCGGCCCCAGCCGGGATTCGAACTTGCTACCCGAGCATTGAAAGTCCAACGCTCTACCATTCGGCCATCCCGGCACCCCCCTCGTCCTCTGGGAAGAGTGGTAATCTCAGAATCGTTGCTTTTAATGTTTGTTGTTTTGGATATTAGTGTATTTGGGGCAGTGGGGTCGTGAAACTAAGGGGGGCTGCGGAAATGGATGCCTGATTACCTTCGTTGAGAAGTGTTACCGGTGTGTCTGCTAGATAAAACTTATCAGTAAGGGATCCCTTGCGTTGGAGTTCATCAAGATGGCCGCCGGAAAATAAAAACGAAAGCCAAAACGCCTGTTGCTGTTTAAAGGAAAGCGGCTACGTTTTTGGGGTGTATTACTCGGATTGTTGTTGGTGTTGTTGTTGTTGATGTTGTTGTTGCTGTATTCCTATCTGATTCGGAACTTCACGGTTCTTGTGACAGAGGAACCGTTCACATACCATGCCGCAAAACCTACTAGCATATTACAACAGTAATTCTCTCTCTCTCTCTCTCTCTCTCTCTCTCTCTCTCTCTCTCTTATTACTAGAATAGATACTACTAGAATTAGCAACGGCAGGTATGAAAATTGGCTGTTTTACGTTAATTACCTCTACCGTTGAAAAATAAAGTTTTCTTATGTGTGTGTGTGTGTGTGTGTGTGTGTGTGTGTGTGTGTGTGTGTGTGTGTGTGTGTGTGTGTGCCCTTAGTGTGTGTGTGTGCCCTTAGTGTGTGTGTGTGCCCTTAGTGTGTGTGTGTGTGTGTGTGTGTGTGTGCCCTTAGTGTGTGTGTGTGCCCTTAGTGTGTGTGTGTGCCCTTAGTGTGTGTGTGTGTGTGTGCCCTTAGTGTGTGTGTGTGTGTGTGTGTGTGTGTGTGTGTGTGTGTGTGTGTGTGTGTGTGTGTGTGTGTGTGTGTGTGTGTGTGTGTGCCCTTAGTGTGTGTGTGTGCCCTTAGTGTGTGTGTGTGTGTGTGTGTGTGTGTGTGTGTGTGTGTGTGTGTGCCCTTAGTGTGTGTGTGTGCCCTTAGTGTGTGTACCCTTAGTGTGTGTGTGTGCCAGTGTGTGTGTGTGTGTTCTGTATTGCTATACCTGTCTGTCTGTCCGATGTAAACACCAATACAGCAGACTGTAAACTCAGTGCACAACTGATTCACATGCTACACATCACACATCACACACTTCCTTTTCCTACTTCTTCTACTGCTCTTCTCCTCCTCTCCTCTCTCATTCCTCTTCCTATCCATACCTTTTCATCCTTTCTTCTTCTTTAAAAAAGAAATCCTCTTGGTTTGCGCTTACAGCGTTTAGGACAAGGGGATCTTGGTAAACCTCCAAGACACAAAAGTTCAAGAAGAGAGAAGAGAATTGCACCAGCTTCCAGCGGTCGTCCTTCCGGCTTCCTAACTAAATCTAGCACGTGCAACCCCGCATCATGCGCCGTGTGCAAGTGCGTGATAAACCGGATTTGGCAGGGCTTGTGGGCATATGCTCTGCATAAAGTCAAGTTAGGAATGTATTTTGTAGCGTGGCCGGACTGAAGTGCTAAGCCGTAAAACCGAGGCTGTTTTCCTTTTCTTACCTGGACTCAAATGCTGAGCTGGAAAATCTGAAGGGGGAGGCGGGGGGGGGGGTAGCCGAATGGTAGAGCGTTAACGCGTTGGACTTTCAATGCTCGGGTCGAGAGTTCGAATCCCGGCGTGGGCCAAATATTTGTGCTGGCCTTTTCCGCGTTGTCCCGTCTTTGATATCACCCTTACGTGGTGGAAAAGGACGTTAAACTCCCAAACATTCCGTAAAATCTGAGTTGCTCGACTGCGGCGGCGGCGGGACTCTATAGAGAATCTAACATCTCTTCGTCGTCACTAATTTCTCTCCCTGTATTGGCTCTCTCTCTCTCTCTCTCTCTCTCTCTCTCTCTCTCTCTCTCCTTGCCACGCCACAGTCCCTGATATCAAGACCCTTACGTGGGCAAAAGTACAATCAACCAATCAACTGATCAACTCCAAATACTTCCCATGATACACAACCCCCTCCTCTTTAGAAACAAACGTACGTATTGCCGCATAAAGTGCATGATGAACTGGCAAGTCAGTCAGCTGCGCGAACAGAATATGCAAACTAGAATAATATCAAACAGCCAGAGCGAGTCCTTAAAATGTTGAAATACAAACTGGGACATGGCACACACACACACACACACACACACACACACACACACACACACACACCCCGTGGCAGACTGACACGCTAAACACACACACACACAGACAGACACACACACACACCCCGTGGCAGACTGACACGCTAAACACACACACACACACACACACACACACACACACACACACACACACACACACACACACACGAAAGAAGGGGGGGGGGGAGACAGACATACAGGCAGACAGACACAGACAGACACAACGACAGAAAGACAGAAAGAAAGACAGACAGACAGACAGACAGACAGACAGACAGACAGCACATAAACCAAACAAGTCTTTCAGAGCCGCACCGTACCTGCCTTTACCTCAGAACGCCGCAAAAACACGTCAGCACAACACTGAAGAGCGGCAACCTGCTGCCAACCGCTTCTCCAGCCTCCCACTACAGTTTACCGAGTACCGACTTGAGGCACAGTGACCTAGTCTCACGCTGCCGCTGCTGGAATACACTGACTTTCGAGCAGTCAGTCTGCCTCGTGCCCAATGTAATAACCTAATGATTCTCCTAATTCTCTTTGCAACGCATTTTCCGTTGTTTCAGATGAGGAAATTACTCTGTTCTCCAGTAAGTTTTTTTTCTTTCTTATTCTTCTTTCCTCCCTACTTCCCTCCCCATCAGTTTTGGTCTTTCGTCTTACCATTTCTTTCTTCAGTCTTTGCATACGCGGTGGAAAAGGAAGTTAAACTCCCGAACCCCCCCCCCCCCCCCACACACACACACACACACACCGTTTCGTCTGTTACTTATTTCATTGTTTGTTTGTATGTATGTATAGTGAGTGATTTTTTTTAGGGCTTAAAGCCGCGCAAGCCACAAAGACTAATTCGCGGATGTGTGCCGGCACTACATGAAAAAAAAAATGTAACGTTGGGCAAAGGATGGAAACTGGTCTTTGGGGCGGTATAAACCCAGGACATGCAGGAGAGTGAGGAGACGCTGCACCTTCATGCTAATTTCTCGAACTCCCGATTACTAAAAAAGCGTAGAAAACACAGCAATCACAACTGGGTAAAACAAAGATAAAATACTGACTGCATATACAGCAAATATTCCAACTTATCATCTCCTAGGCGCAATAAACCAGTTCGCAGCATATGCCCAACATTACTTATTCCTAGCTACTGGTATGTTGTATGTATGTATGTATGTATGTATGTATGTATGTATGTATGTATGTGTATGGGGGAATGGAGGGCGTCACGTACAGGCATTATCATATTTCTAGCAGATGTACCCGGCTTTGCCGAGAAATCGCGCGATGGGAGATAATAAGAATTTGCGACGCAAAGTCCCCGATCTGAACAATGGAGTAACTTCCCGTGGAATTCCAGTAAGTGCTTTGGAAAACGTGGATAATAACATTCATTTGACGATTTTCCGAGATTTTTGGGGGGACCGCCAGATTCTGTACAGGGTCCCCCTGAGCACAGTCATCAATTTTGATCGCGATTTCAGAACTCTAATTTAGGTTTCATGGTGAACACAGAGACAGACAGATAGATAGACGATGTTCACTTACATAGTTTGACAATTTCCCTTGCAACACCACTCGTCACAGCAGAGTTGTCAATTACCAACATCAGAAACCGCTAGTTCACAGAGGCGTATCATGAAAGGGGCAACCGAAGAAAACACCAACTGGTGAAGTGAAAGTAGGTATACGTCACTATCAACATACAGCAACATTCCTAGCAAGTCATTCTGGCATCCTGATCGCGAAGCCGTATCCAGAAACAAGTGCGCGGCGCCACCCTAGCACGCAGTTTGTGGTAACTGCGTTGTTCAGTCGCGGGAGCATCGTTGTGTACATGGGAGGTCACTGAGCAGCGAACTTCGTTAATGCAGGAGTGACCTGGCTTGTTCAGGTTAATCAGAAGGGAAGGGTGAAGGAGGGGGAGGTGGGAGGGGGTGGGGAGGGGTAACCGGAAGAGCGTATAGTGAAGAGAGGACAGGGTGGCTGGGTGTTTATGAGTTTAACGTTCTTTTTGCACCACGTATGGGTGATATCAAAGACGGGGGCAACGAGAAAAAGGCCAGAAGAAATATTTGGCCCCAGCTGGGATTCGAACTCACGACCCGAGCATTGAGAGTCTAACGCTCTACCACCCGGCTATCCCGGCTCCCCGGAGAGAGGACAATAACAATAAGAAGAAGAACTGTGTATTGTGTGGGCGCTTTTACCCAATTTCTTGGATTGGCTCAAAGCGCCGCGAGCTGAACCCAACGCGCACGCTCACGTGAATCACACGCATTCTCTCAAACACTACAATCACGTGGTGCGAAGGGTCAGTTCAGCTACCGTTTTTCGTCATTTAGAATTGCATTTATTTTCAATTTTTGTTAACTAAACATTTGCAAAGCTGAGGAAGAGGAAGCCGGAGTACCCAGAGAGAACCCAGAACGATCGGCACGAATGAACAGTGCCACGTACGAGCAGGGGAAAAAAATCTTCGCCCCGATTGGTACTCGAACCTGACCTCTCGCGTTGGTGGCAAAGTCTTAACCACTAGACCACCGACCGCCCCATATTATGGTATGGTATGGTATGGTATGGTATGGTATGGTATGGTATGGTATGGTATGGTATGGTATGGTATGGTATGGTATGGTCAAAGCGTTGCAGGGCTGGGTGATGAATCAGTGAAAGCCTACTACTGTTAAGTAAGTGAAAGCAAAACATAATAAGTTTCTGCACAAGGTGGAGTGAAATCACGATGATTTCACGATCGATGTACCTATCTACCATACACGTCCACTGTTTCGTCTGTCATGCCTTACAATTTATCAGCCAGTTCATATCTCTTGGGTTTGTATCAACCACAAAGACAAGCTGTGAAACAGCACCGCATAATACCCACTCAGTCGTGCTTTCACCCCAGTCACTGGCATTGGCCAGCCTTCTATCACGTTTGTTGTTCGCCGATCAATTATTCATGAGCTAACATGAAACACGATACCGGAAGAGAGAGAGACAGAGACAGAGAGAGAGGCACACACACACACACACACACACACACACACACAGAGGTGGAGAGAGAGAGAGAGACAGACAGACACACACACACACACACACACACACACACACACACACACACACACACACACACACACACACACACACACACACACACAGAGGGGGAGAGAGAGAGAGGCAGACAGGGAGAGAGACAGACAGGCAGACAGGCAGGCAGACAGAGAAAGCACAGACACACACAGACACACACACACACACACACACACACACACACACACACACAGAGAGAGAGAGAGAGAGAGAGAGAGAGAGAGAGAGAGAGAGAGTTAGACAGAGTTAATGCTTGCTTGGCAAAGCCTCCGATCTGGTATGAAAATAATTCCGTGTGTTTTCGTGCAAAAACCGCATGAGCTGTGTTAGCTAGCCATCAATATAATTCATATATGTGTCCCACAACGCAAACACTGAATCAGTCCTGCATTTCAATCAATGACACAATCGATCAATGACTCCATTGATTTTGTTCTCAGTTCTGCCCCGTAGGACTCGAATCGGAGCATCTCAGTGGAGATACGTTCCCCACCGCACGTGGGTCGAGTTACCTTCTGTTGCCCCAGCAGAAACTGCGCTCTAGTCTGGAGGTTGGCAAACATTAGCCACTCAGATCATCAGCAATTCCGCGTTAGATCCAGAGCTGTTTCAAGCCAATCAGGGGGGGTTATCTCGGCTTACGTAACAGTTGGTGCCACGTAACATCACACATAGTCGTAGAATTTGACGGGAGGTTCCGCTGAAGGTGCTCGTCTGATTTTCACTGATCCGGCTTCACAGTGAAGGCTATCATAGTGTTGAATTATTAAGTTGGTTTAAACAAGTTTATTGCAATACACTTTGTTCAAAATAAATAAACAATTCTGAGCATGAACAAGCTGGGCTTATAATTATGCTCAGGGGTCAACAAACAAGTGCATGTTAACGGTATTGCAATGGCGGTAATTATAATAAATTAGAGCAAAGAGAGAGAGAGGGGGGGGGAGGGGGTCTAAGTGTACTCACACACACACACAAAATTATAAAGTTGATGGTGACCATGGAACCCTGACTGGCCGGGTCGAAAAATGCACAGACTGTTTTCTCCAGTGTCTGTCTGAAAGTTATCATCCTCCTGATGAACAGAAGGCGGTAAAACCTAACGACTCGACTTTTTAACGTTTGTCGTCTTTGTTGATGATGGGGCTGTCTTTGTTTGTCTGTTTGTTGTTTGTTTTGGTGTTGCTGGTGGTGGTAGTAGTACTGAGTTGTGTCACAGTGTGTGTGTGTGTGTGTGTGTGTGTGTGTGTGTGTGTGTGTGTGTGTGTGTGTGTGTGTGTGTGTGTGTGTGTGTGTGTGTGTGTGTGTGCGGTGTGCCCCCCCCCCCCCCCATCTCCCGAAAAAGTCTGCAGTCTGCATCACAGAACGGTCTTCACTCAGAGCCATTCCCTCTGCCGACACACACAAAAAAACACAATACTTGTCAACTCAGTTCCTCTTCATATGGCATTGCAAACTGAGTAAAATCCGCCCTAACCCAGATCCCCCCCCCCCCCCCCCCCACGCCCCCACCCCCTTCATCACCTCCGCACACCCACCAACAGTCCCCCTCCCACACACGTACCATATGAAACTGGTGTGCGCAAAAATCAGCCATGATTGAACTTTCAAACCACATTTGCCGAAATTTCAGATTTCCAGCTGCGGATCGATCATCAAGTTATCGTGGCGGCTTCGGCTGCCACTGAGAACTGAAGGGAAAAAGAAAAACTTTAAAAGCGATGCCTGGATGCATAGCAGCGAGAGAAACAGATTTTTCTTCTTCTTCATCTTCTGCTTCCTTGAATCAGTCAGACAGAAAGGTTGCACGGACAGCAGTTCTGGCGCGCGCCTGCGCAACGTCCCGAAACGGCACGTGGCCCGTATTACAGAGAAAGCGGCCTCCAGTAATGGAGAGAGTTTGCAGGAATTAGGAAGGATCTGGTCAATGTCTTTCAGGATCAGTGGCCCGGCCGTCCTTTCGTCCGCGGGACCTGTTCACTTCAAGTCTCCGGTATCCAATTTCCGGTCGTATCGCAATTGACTGATGCACCACTTTTTTCCCCTCTATAGTCCTCTTCCCCGCCCTCCTCGAGCAGAGAGAGACAGATAGACGAACAGAGACAGAGAAAAAGAGAGACACACACACACGGACAGACAGAGAGAGACATGGACAGGCGGAGACAGAGACAGACGGACATAGACAATAGACGGACATGGTGAGACAGCCAGATGGGCGGACAGAGAGAGACAGAGACAAATAGACGGGCAGAGAGAGAGAGGGACAGAGGCAGATGAATGGACATAGAGCCGGAGTGAGAGGCAGATACACGGACAGAGAGAGACAAAGACGGACAGAGACAGACGGACAGAGAAAGACAGACAGATGAACAGAGAGAGAGGGAGAGAGAGAGAGATGGACGACAGAGAGAGCGAGAGAGGCAGACGGACAGAGAGACAGATACGGACGTACAGAGAAAGACAGCGACAGACGGGAAAAGAGAGACAGAGGCAGATGGATAGAGCGAGACATTGATAGACGGACAGAGATAGATAAACGAACAGACAGACCGAGAGATACAGATCCAGACGAAGGAGGGTGGAGGTGTGAAGTCGGGCAGGGAGGGGTGGCTAAGTTAACTGCTTAAATCAAATCAAATGCCCCCGAGTCATTTATGCGTACGCAAAACGTGCACGGATTCATCTAGTTCTGACCAAGGACTTGTCTTCACATGTCACACCGACCACTACCCCACACAGCCGAGCGTCCAAAATGCAATTACAGAACTTTCAAACTTCCGCCTCAAGACCACAGCACGTCTAACTTCCGAGAAATCCTTTCCCATAAGCAGCTTGCAGCCAATGCAAAGTAAAAAAAAAAAAATAATAATAATAAATAAAACTCCCTTAGGATGGGCATGCAGACAGCCTATATTATATCATTTCCCGCCCAAAGCTCCGGGATCTATTTAACAGCGCCATCTCTGCATCGATCCGCACTTTCCCTGTCTCCAAACTAAATCTCCACGCTTATTGCATCCCCTCTCGTGCAAATCACGAGGGACGTAAGGTATAGGACTGAATAGGTGGGAGGCGCAGTGCTGTAGTTTATGGATTTTAAAAAAGGGATATTGGCCGACTGACATTTAGAGTGTGTGCGTGCGTGCTTGCGTGCTTGCGTGCGTGCGTGCGTGCGTGCGTGTGTGTGTGTGTGTGTGTGTGTGTGTGTGTGTGTGTGTGTGTGTGTGTTTCAAGTGGAATGCGACTGGTATTGTGTGTGTGTGTGTGTGTGTGTGTGTGTGTGTGTGTGTGTGTGTGTGTGTGTGTGTGTGTGTGTGTGTTTATTTGTATTTGCTGTTTTGTCCAGTAGAAAATCTAAGAACACTAGACAGCCGTAGATTTCATTACCCTTTCCCTTGATAACCCTTGAAAAAAAAAGAGTCCTACCGGCATTTATACACACATTTATCCAAGTGACAGCACAGACGGACAAACACGAAAGTGTGTGCTAATAATGAAATGCGCCGTACAGACTTATAAAACAGTCCTACCTATCATTGTATATTAATCATTGTACGATAGGATACCAGAAAGGACGAAACAGTCGGGACCCTCAGTCACCTACACAGGATGTTTTTATCCAGCAGGTGGTCCCCACCACACAAAAGGTCACCCAAAGACAAAAAGCGCTGTTTATAGTTTGCGGTATTTCCGTAGATCAGCGCAAATTCCCAGCATTGCGTACGGCCAAAAACAATTGATCTTTTCAGTCTTTCCCTTTATCTGTCTGTCCGTGTCTTCGCTTCTGACAATAGTAGCGGGGCCTTGCTCATTATCTGTGCTACAATGACAGGTGGTCTTCGACTTGAGCTGGAAGATATCCAACAATAACACATTCCTGACAAAACTACGTCGCGATATTGCTCAGACGTAACACGCTTATTGGTCCGAGAGATTCAGGAATAGCTCTGTAGGGCATTGTGTATTGTTTGATATTATCCAGTCTTTGTTAGAGAGAGGGAGACACAGTACAGAAGCTGTGTCTGCGAGTAGTTGCGTTGTGTTTGTCGTCTTCATTTTCGTGGTTATCAGTAGGGGTTCAACATCTCCTGGCGGCATCTGCGAACCGTCAGGGATGAGTTTTCGGTGACCTTGAGGAGTGTGTGTGTGTGTGTGTGTGTGTGTGTGTGTGTGTGTGTGTGTGTGTGTGTGTGTGTGTGTGTGTGTGTGTTTTCCGTTGGCAACATTGTGGAGTCCGTTGTTGTTGTTGTTTTGTTATGTTTTTCTTTTGTTTGGGGTTTCTTGGGTTGTTGTTGTTGTTGTTGTGTTTTTCTTTTCGTTTTGGTTTTTTTTTAATTGTTGTTGTTGTTGTTGTTGTTGTTGTTTGGGGGGCGGGGGTTCTGCCCTCTGCTTTGAAAATGTTCAGCCCACAGAATTTGAAATAAAAATGCAATTCTAAATTCCGAAACTGAAAGCTGAGCTATCCCTTCGTACTACGTGACTGCAAACAGTGTGTTTATGTCCGGTGTGTGAGAGAATGCGTGTGATTCACATGAGCGTGTATGTTCGGTTCAGCTCGCGGCGCTTTGAGCCAATTCAAGAAACTGGATAGAGTGCCTACACAACACACAGTTTGTAATAGTAGTAGCAGTAGAAGCAGTAGTAGTACGTGGTAGTAGTAGTGGTAGTAGAAGCAGTAGTAGTAGTAGTAGTAGTAGTAGTAGTAGTAGTAGCAGCAGCAGCAGTAGTAGTAGTAGTAGCCCCCCTCCAGGGACTGGTTTGCGTAGATAACATAATGGATTTCAGAAAGCGTCCAAACAAAAACAGATTGAAATTTCTGCTGGTTGTCAAACTGCTAATCAGTTATTTCTCTCGGGGTTCTCCAGATTTACCCCCTCTCCCCCAACCCCCCCCCCCCACCCCCGCCCTCCTCAAAAAAAAAGGAAGTGGGTGGCGCTGCATCGCTGCGACACGCTTTCCCCAGGAAGTAACAGCCCGAGTTTCCAGAAATAGACAATGACGTATTGATACACAATAAAGCACATCGGTGCTTGGAGTCGATTTTTTTGCTGCCTGGTTCGTCTTTAGGTACCGCTCTCATGCCTGCCACCGACACTGGCACTGCCAGGTGCATGTTTTGCACGTGCATCCTGCGCGTTTGCCGCTTCAACATGTCGATGTGAGTTTTGGCCAGAGGGTAATATTACGCAGGCAACTCCAGAAGCGGCCCAACTCCTCCAAGTGCTGCGCAGTGCTTTACGGGCCGAACCTGTTCTCAAAACACTGGAATCAAACGTAGTGTAAGCAAACGTGGACGGTATCTGTCTGTGAGAAGAAAGATTCGCGAGAACGCATGCCGAAAGCATGTGGTTTAGCTTGTGGGCTGAAAAGATTTCCGAATGTTAAGATCGTACAAGCGGGTGGCAAACCCGAAAATGACGCAGAACCTGCACGTTACAAAGCGTTCTTACCGCATTTTTCAGGTTATAAATACCTGGCGTTTTTCTAGCTTTTCTATTCTAGAATGGAATCCATTCTGACGGGTGGGTGGGTGGGTGGGTGGGTTTTTGGGGGTTTAACGTCCTTTTCCACCACATACCGGGGGATATCAAAGACGGGGCAACGATGAAAGAGCCAGCACAACTATTTGGCCCCAGCCGGGATACTGACGAACTCACGACCCGAGCATTCCATTCTGACGGAATGATGACGTAATTAAGTACGATACAAAATGGTCGTGTGGGATGAAAATGACGTCAAAATGCCTCCTACGTCAGTGCACGTATAGGCAACTGGCAGACAGAGTTTCTGTGAATCATACCGACATACGTCGGAATGCATGAAGTGGATTTTACAGCGTGGCCGGAACAACAGGTGCCGTGTTCCCAAGAGTGAAACACGCCAAATGAAATCCCTGGCACAAATGACTGACTACGGGACACTTCTAGCCTTCCGCAGCTGCATTGACCTGGGACAATTCACGCGTACTCAGGAGGCTACGTGACGGTATTAGCTTCCGGGGCATTTAACTCGGCTAAATATAGTAGAAAATTTTTGCCCCTTTTAAAATTTGTGTGCAGAGTAAAAAAAATGGCAATCTGGTGCTTTTTGTTGGCTTTGTAAACAAGTTTCATGCCAGGTAATAGTAAAATAAGGGGAAAATGAGGCTGGCTTGTGGACTATTTGTATTCATGCGCGGCTGGCACAGAAGCCAGCAGACGACCGTGGAATGAGGGGGTATATGGTCGCTGCCAACATTGCCAAAAAAACGGAACACTGGAATTTGTTTAAATGTACTCTACACATGATTCTATGGCTGCTTGATTTTTGTGAATTTTTTGGGGTGAATTTTAAAGCATTTCTAGGGTGTCATATGCAACCTTATGTGTAAGAGGAATATATAGCGTTTTCCTCCAGATTTGTATCTGTGTTACGTAGCCTCATAATAAGCGCACCGGGTCAGTGCAGCTTAATTCAGCTCTAAGCCGGAAGTGCAGCGGGGTCAGTGGTGCTGGCGAGGTCAGCTACAGTAACTATTTATTAATTATCATTACCACCACGCCACGCGGCGGAACTCAGTAGTGGAAATGTTCCCAAACCGGGCTTCGGACACTCGTGTTGTCAGTGGAGCTCACATTGGAGAAACACGGCAAGAGCTATATCAGACTTTGTGAAAACAATAATAAACACAAAGGGGGAAAAAGCTAGTATGGAACTGGACCACTTTTCATTCCTATCTTTAAAATTAAAAAAAAAAAGAACACCTAGTATGGAAATGGACCATTTTTCATTGCTATCTTTAAAAAAAAAAAAAAAAAAAAACCTAGTATGGAAATGGTCCACTTTTCATTCCTATCTTTAAAAAAAAAAAAGAAGAAAAAAACCAGACCTAGTATGGAAATGGACCACATTTCATTGCTATCTTTAAAAAAAAAATAGTTTGGAAATGGACCACTTTTCATTGCTAGCTTAAAAAAAAACAGACCTAGTATGGCAATGGATCACTTTTTCACTTTTCATTGCTATCTTTCACGGTGCACTTAGCTATACAGGAATACAGACCTACAACGTGCGTATACATAGAGGAAAATTATCGCTGGAGGAAAACGTTGATGGATACTGTACAGGTAGTGCAGTCTTGAAGATGTACCAGCGATCATGCACTGAATGATACACCTCCAAGCGGTGTGTGTTATCTGACGCAGCGATCTGACTCTGGCAAAAGCCGACATGGCAGAACAAGCAGGGGTTTTCGATGTAAGGAAAGATGGAAGTGGATAGAACCGGCTGGCACAGGTGCCTGGGTCCGATCAGTTTCCACAGCCGGCTTCGACCGAACGGCACACGTCAGTGTACAGGTACCACAAACACGTGTGTGTGTGTGTGTGTGTGTGTGTGTGTGTGTGTGTGTGTGTGTGTGTGTGTGTGTGTGTGTGAGAGAGAGACAGACACAGGACACTACCAATACAGATCGCAGAGAGCCGGAGAGAGAGAGGCAGACAAACAGACAGCCAGTGAGACAGACACAGACTACCAACATATAATTTATACATATGACTGCTACTCACAAGCGAAAACCCATACGCATAAATTCTGTGAACATTACTTTCAACATGCTCTGGGACTGAGTGGGCATGGGTCGAGGTGGGCGTTCACTTTTTGGAGGCTACATGTCCAGGAATTTTTTTTTAAAACAAAAAAAAACAAAAAAAAAAAACAACGTGTAAGACCTTGGAGATAGTACTACGCTAAACAGATATAAGTTGTCGCGCTGTACGTTAGGTAGGTACGTGCCCCAGGTAAGGGTGGCCAGGAAAAATAACTTAGGACAACTGGCCGTAATGAAGACGGCGGAAAAATAACACCTTGAGGCTGGCCAGCGTATGCAGCCTATGTATATATAAGCTCAGGATATCAACAGGAAGATGGAAATGAGACTGGATTTTTCTTGGCTCATGTTCAGTTGTGCTGGATGATTAGCTGACGAAGGGGTAAATCTGGCACGTAAGCTTGCGAAGAGATGGTTGTTCTCTCTCTCTCTCTCTCTCTCTCTCTCTCTCTCTCTCTCTCTCTCTCTCTCTCTCTCAGGCTCTCTCGGGGAGCCGGGGTGGCCGAATGGTAGAGCGTTGGACTTTTAATGCTCGGGTCGTGAGTTCGTATCCCGGCTGGGGCCAAATATTTGTACTGGCTTTTTCATCGTTGCCCGGCCGTCTTTGATATCACCCGTATGTGGTGGAAAAGGACGTTAAACCCCCAAACTCCCACCCACCTCTCTCTCTCTCTCTCTCTCTCTCTCTCTCTCTCTCTCTCAATAAAGTTTCATCTTCATCATCATCATCATCTCTTCCCTCCCCCTCCCCCCCCCACCCCCGTGTGTAATGGTTTAATTCAGTATATACTAAAGGACCATTTTCAGTGTTCTCTCACTCCCACCCAACCTTTTGGACAGACAGACAGACAGACAGACAGACAAGCAGACAGGCCGCAGTAAACATTCTAACAAGATGAGTATGCAACACATGACGACGTGGGCACATATATATATATGACTTGCACACCTACAGTACCTGATGCCGTAAACAAGCTAACAATCTCCACCAACAATGCCAGCTCCCCCGCCCTCCGCGCGTCGGCTTCTCAGTTGTTGTGTTAGTATGCTTATGTCAATGACGTGGCCCGTGAACACAGCTAGGATGCACGTTTCTTCCATGCCGCCAACATACCAGACGGTTCAACATCAAAGGCAATGGTAAACGTTACGAAAGGGGGTTTCACGTGCATGAAGACGGAGGCGAAAGGTAGCAACGACACAATCTGTCGGACATAGAACACAGTACTGAATTAAATTGAACTGAATTGAAAAATACTTTATTCATCACTAAAAGGGAATAGTTAGTTAGTTATTTAGGGCTTAACGCCGCGCAAGCAACAGAGGCTAATTCGCGGCAAAAAGCGGTCCCTTTCTGCCAGGTCATTAAAAATAAAAGGGCATACAATAAAACAGGATGTAAATATATACATGTACTAAAAAATCTACTGGGTTTAAATGAGAAGTTCTTACAAGACTTAAAATATTGAACGGACGGAGGTCAATGAAAGACTATGAATTTTCAATTAAATTTTTTAAAACACTAAAAGGGAAACAATTCCCAAATGATACACTACATCACATAAGGCGGAAACATTAAAACCCAAAAGACAAATAAGGATGAACAATCAGCGTAGAAAAAAAAAAAAAAAAAAATCCTTACACGTTACTGCTGCTGACGGGGACAATCGCCTATGATAGTCCTTAACTTTGCCCTAGAAAAGATTTGGCGTAAACATCCCACTTGAAATACTCCGAGCGTCGTTCATCATACTGCCACGTGCCAGTCGAACGAGAAAAAGTTTCTTATCAGCACTTTAATGCATTCCTGTAATAGGCTGGTAGGAGCCCCCTTCCCCTTTTCCCACTGAGAGATGAGGCGAACTGCGCAAAAAACATTTTCAGTGTTGAGTGCGGACCCCGGCCGAAGATGTTAACTGAAGTCTTGGAGGCAGTTCGGTGAAATGAATGTGTCATTTGCAACTCATCTGATTCACTCTTTCATTTTGGATCACACTTCTCGCTGAAACTTCCAGGTCTAGTTAGATAATTAATTTTGCAGCGGCAAATAAGGGTAGTGATTGGTTGATTGCTTGATTTCATTCATAAGTTGCTGTCTATGTCCTTAAGATCGAATAAAAGCAAACTGATCTCTCTCTCTCTCTCTCTCTCTCTCTCTCTCTCTCTCTCTCTCTCTCTCTCTCTCTCTCTCACACACACACACACACACACACACACACACACACACACACACACACACACACACATTCTGCAACACGGTTTTCCCCTGTCAGTATGCAAAACACTGCATTATCTCCTTGCAGTTTTCCTTGAGTCAGTATACAAACACGGTATTATCTCCCCCGCCTTCCGCTGCCCTCTCTAAAAACACTAACGCAAACAAACTGGTGATGCTGCTACTGATGTTGCCACTGCGTTATCCCCCCAGGGCTCCTCCCGAAAGCCATGACAGAACAAACAACACTATCTAGCAGACAAAACACGCAGAGCAAAAAAAAAAAAAAAAAAAAAGAGAGACAGAAAGCAATTTCATTTTTGCTGTGTTTCCGCACGTAGAGTGACAGTTCCGAAAAGGAAAAAGAATCTGCCTGTTGTTGTTGTTGTTGTTGTTGTTGTTGGATGTACACCCGTAAAACAGACAGAATAGATAGTATTTTAAAAGCATCCCATCAGTTTCGAAATTGATGAATGTCATAGCTGAAGTATGCAGCACTGATTGTGTCCTTTGATGTAGGAGATAATTATTTCTTCATTTTTATGATAATTTACCATCATATTATTATAATTTATCACAATTTAATCACAATAATATAACCCTTACACACCCTAGTTCAGGAAGACATTCTTTTGTGGCTTCACGCACACCAGACCTCACACCCAGGTTAACTCACGCTCAAACCTTCATCAATAATGTACCACAGTACCGCTAACCGTTCTCCAACTGAAGGAACAGAAAATGCTGACTTTACGGTAAACACTATCTTCACGGTGAGGCTAGGTTGAAGTTACGACGGTTTCTAGCCGTCTCTAGCATACCAGAGATAGCTTTTTAATCAGAGGCATGCTAACACACTCATGTTCCTTGCATAGTTTGGTGAAATGACAGACAGGCACACCGCCTCCTGCCGCTATCAGTCTTACGGTGTTGATCATCAAAACCGGTGAACTCGTACATTTACCGAAATCTGCCACAAGTACCGCACCAGCCGTGGTGGGATCAGAGAGGAAAAAAAATGCCAGTTTGCTTCTTGATACTTCGGTTTTCTCGTGTAGTGTTACAACTAGGATAAGATAGGATATGAGTACTGTACGTACTGATCCCCCATGGGCAAATTAAATGTCTGCTAAAAACGTACGACAATATAGTCCAATACATTAAAATTGTGCGCGCGCGCACTCTCTCTCTCTCTCTCTCACACGTGTATTTTTCTGTTTAGATAGATATTACTAGAAATAGCAACGGCAGGTATGAAAATTGACTGTTTCACGTTAACTACCTCTACCGTTGGAAAATAAAGTTTTCTTGATTCTTGATTCTTGATTCTCTCTCTCTCTCTCTCTCTCTCTCTCTCTCTCTCTCTCTCTCTCACACACACACACACACACACACACACACACACACACACACACACACAACTTCTCGCCCGCTCCTTCATTCCTCATTCAGACTGACTGAAAAACAGGGCGTACATCATTGCAAGGACAAACCACAGGCTGTAATACACATACAATTGAGTGGGAATACTAGCCAGATAATACTGCAGACCTATAACGGGAATTAAACCACAGGCTGCAGTGTGCATAAAATTATAAGTCAACTCGAACACACAGATTTCTAGCTACACAATATACCATTACGTCAAGGCAGAGTACTGATAACTCATAAAATTGCCTGTGCCGTGATACAATACCCATTGTCAAGAAGGGGTACGGTTTGTTCCTTGGTAACTTCAAAGGTGAGTCCATCATCACATAGGCCATCCTGGTACTACCGCCGACTCTTGTAAAGTCTCCGTGCCTAGCGGAAAGAATAACTGTTAGTTACCGATGCTGCTCAGGCACGCGAAGTCAGTCCGCGGTGCTAAGTATCCATGGCAGTAATCAGCGCCTGCACGATTTACTACACCTCGCTAAGTGCAACACTGCCAACACCTTCCGGCGCCTCCTTCTGATTAGCGGGTAAGTGCCTCACTGGTGTTGAGTACAGAAGGTCAATGATGACCATCTGACGTACGTCACGATGACGACAAGAGAGGTTAAAGGTTGAGATACCTCCTCGAATGACGTATGCCGGAAATGTGGAAAATCTCCTACAATCGTAACTGGCCAAGACCGGCGAGAACGAACAAATTATTATCGAGCTCTTCAGCCAATACGCCGAAACTTCAGACGAATGACGCTGTAAAGAGACGAGACAAGCAGCAGCAGCTGGAAGCACAGGAAGATCAAGGCCCGCAGGTAATAGTCGGGGTTAGGGAGTTTAGCCCTGGGTTAGAGTCTAACCTCGAACTAAACTAGCTCTAGGGTTAAATTTTCTGTTTTTGTTTTTTGTTTTTTTTTTGTTTGTTCGTTTGTTTTAAATCAGGAAGCGGGTCCATTCCAGCAAGGTGCCTATGCCGTTATAGAAGGATTTTTGTCTTTCTTTCTTTCTGTACTTCCTGTTTTATTTAATTTTCTATTGGGGTTTCTTTTGTCCTAGTCCGGGTTAGGCCCGTAGCCGTGGGTTAAATTAACCTCGAGTTCTACATACGGGCCCAGAGGTCGACTGACATAACGCTAGGTTCCCACTGTCGTGCGATCCGTTACCGCGAACGCCACAATCGGCCATTCGTAGCTGATCGTGGAACTTCTCTGAAATTTAAGGTTTGAAAACGCGTGTACTATTGTGACACGTTAGTACTTGAAGAGCGGCTGGTTAACTCTTGTGAATATTATAACTTTTTGTGCCTGTTTTTGCAGCGCACCCACCATGACAAAGCGAACGTTCACAACAATCTCACATACCAGGACTCGAAAAGTACACGACTGTACACTCACATAAATGTTTCCTTTCCAAATCAAAGAAAGTATTTCATCTAAATACGGGCAAACTGACTTGCAACACACTTAGGATTCTTTTCAAAGGGAGAAAACTTGCAACATACAGACATTACATGTCGCCGGAAGGAAGTAGTTTCCCCACTGTTTATGGTGACGTAATCGGGGGCTGTCTCGACTGACACCTAACCGCTCTGTCATAGAAATACGTATCAGCCGTGCAATGACACAACATGGTAAGCCCATGACGTCATTTGATGGGAAAAGGGGCGATTTCCAGATGAAAGACATTGACTTCATGGTCTTTTCCCACAAAATGACGTATTGGATTTACTGTGTTTTGCCATTACACGGCCGATCCGTTGACGTAACTGTTGACGTAACTGCTGACGTAACTGCTGACGTAACTGAGACGTAGATACTGCCAATTTGGACCGAAAAACTCTTCAAGAAAGAAACAGAAATATACAGAAACGATCGCCGGGCTGCTTTTCGACAGCAGGCGCATAAAAAACTAAGTGGGCAGCAACACACCATCGCTCTAAATAAGTTACGCAATACACGCGGAATTTTTTTTTTAAAAAGTCTGTTAAAAGCACATAACAGAGCTGAGCGTGTTTGTACACGCAAAAAGCTTCCCAATAACCTCCGTCTGGCAAGGGCAAAGAAAGAAAGGCATTCCGCAGTTTGCCTGTCAGTGCAGCGAGGTTGTTGCTGCTACGTACTTCACTCCATTCTACCAAAAGCCCTCCCTCACTCAGACCACGAGAAACGATTTAACAGCACACGTACAGTTAATGCACCGGTAGGGGGCGTTGCACTCAGGCAGGTAAAACTGAAGGTTAAAGACCCGCTTGACTCTCGCGCGCCTTTGGCAGGAAGGTCATTTCTTACTGGGAGGCCACGGTGGCGAGAAGATCAAAAGAAGTAGGGTCTGATGCACGAAGAGAGGCTAGGAGGTATACCGAGGTAAGTCCGAGACTAGCTTAACTAAGCCGAGACTGAAAGATTAGCATGAGATGCATAAGCGAAGGCCATGCTAGGACAAGTATGTGACTATTTTGAGGAAAAGCTAATGTAGTGATAGTTCCGGCGTAATAAGTCTGAGACTAGAGCTAAGACTCAGACTAGCCTAGTCTCTTTTCGTGCGTCACACGCCTAGGATTCGAAGGGTTGTCGTGTACTTCGTAAAACCACAGACGTTGTATCCAGTATTTTAGTCACTGGAGCTCAGATGCCACGCGAAAATGCCGTCAAAAGGAATGTTCTAAAATGCCCCCAGTGCTAGCAGCAACGTCAGAATGCTAGACTGAAGGCCCCACACCTCGGTCACAAAGGTCACATTCTCTGTGCGGACTGGAGTTATCATAGCTGGGATAATACTGAGACAGACACCATAAGAAGAGCTGGAATTTGGCTTTAGTGGGAACTGAAATGTCCCCGGGGATGTGGGTGGGTGGGTGGGTGGGTGGGAGTCTAACGTCCTTTTCCACCAAGTAAGTGTGATATCAAAGACGGGGCAACGAGAAAAAGGCCAGCACAAATATTTGGCCCCAGCCGGGATTCGAACTCACGACCCGAGTGTTGAAAGTCCGACGCTCTACCACTCGGCTATCCCGGCTCTCACTGAAATGCCCAAATGCCACAGTGACGTACAATGGTTTCAAAGGTCAAACACTGTGGACAATATGCAGTTTGGGATTGTCATAACCGGATGTCCGCTGTGAGTGACATTATATGAGGATTTCGAATAACGCATTAGTATCAACAGAAATGTCAGAGCGTTTGAAGGCCCACACTAGCCTACTGCGGTTACAAAGTCTGACCCTGTCAATGAACTCTAATCAGAATGTGCCAGTTTTGCCCAGCAGCAGGTGAAGCTTCTGTACAGTTAGTTAGTTAGTTAGTTAGTTAGTTAGTTAGTTAGTTAGTTAGTTAGTTAGTTAGTTAGTTAGTTAGTTAAGGCTTAACGCCGCGCAAGCAACAAAGGCTAATTCGCGGTTAGTAGAAGCTTCTGTACAAATGTTCAGTAAACATCGGGGGAGCCGGGGTGGCCGAATGGTAGAGCTTTGGACTTCTAATGCTCGGGTCGTGAGTTCGTATCCCGTCTGGGGCCAGAGATTGATGCTGGCTTTTTCATCATTGCCCCGTCATCATTGTGGTGGAAAAGGACGTTAAAGTCCTAGACACCCACCCACCCACCCACTCAGTGGACATCGTATGCCATTTTAAAGACCCCGTATTGAAGATTTATACGCTCACAGATCGTTCTGAACTGTTCTCATGGGGTAGAGCATCACACCACTTAGACACCTGCACAGTGACAGCATCTCAAAGGCTAGCACTGAGCCAAAAGAACGGTACACAATCACGCGGCTAACAAAAGGACTCAGCGAGATGCTTGTCAGCACGGTCAAGCACTGAGTAGGCCAGAATATGAATGTTCAGTGGACCGTTCGCGGAGAGTGCAGACAGCACTGTATCGCATTCAGACCTCTACTAATCATTGGGATGAGTAGTTTGAGCGCACACGCACACTCAAGAGCAAAACCGTTTCGAAAACATAAAGTGGCTTCTTTGAAGCCTAGTAAACGAAAATAGCGCTTTTAGGAGCAACTGTCGCCTTCTCTGATTGTTCAGTAACCAGTCAATCGCCCACCACACAAACTATTTCTGAGTATCATTACTACCGTAGGGCTGACTCCCTGCCAAAGAACCATTTGCAGTACTGAAAGGCGTGGCATTGTAGCTGCACGTGCGCACCACGCGCTAGGGGGCGTTACGCAAATAACACTTGACTGGCACATGAAAGAACCGCAAAAGACTTCTGCCGCTATAAAACACTAGAAGCTGTTGATGCTGCAGCAGCGAGTCGGCCAATAAAAATGCCTGGGACTTAGGGTAGTATCAACATCTGAGACTAAACGTGTGTGGAGGGGGGTCTCAATCGGCGGTCGGTAACTTGAAAGGGTAACGTTTACGAGACATCTGAATGAGTAAAAGTGGGCAACGCAAAAATCGTCAGCCCTCAGTTTTAATCAGTGTTGCCTTTTTTTAGGACGGACCGACAAACCGTTGAAGATAATCGCGACGCAGTGGTTTGAGTAAGGAGGTAGCTATTCCAATGAAAATACCTGTGGTCTCTGTTCAGTTGTTTTGGGGTTTTTTTTTAATCCACCAAAGCAACCTATAGCACCGGCGCGCGCGCGCGCGCGCGCACACACACACACACACACACACACACACACACACACAGCTTCACAGTCTGACAAAGAAGTGATATGGGACATCGACACATTAGTGCCCAGAACTGAAGATGGAAGTGTGAACGCGGCCGTGCTGAACTGAGGGCAAAACAAAACTGATCAAGTACACGGCCTGCACACACACACACACACACACACACACACACTTACCGGCATCGACCCACCGCCCCCTCCCCTTCCACAATCAACGAACCAATCAACCTCCGACGAGGAACGCATGCACTGACTATAGCCTACCTTCGAATTCCTCTGCTTTCGCTTCGTGAATCACACAGGAATCTTGTCTGTTGGACTGGGGCTACAAATGTCATGTTGCCATAACCTCCCCCGCACACAGTGCAAACCGGCACCACGCCTATAGTGTTTTGTCTGGTGTAGACTTTGAAATGCTCAGTAACCCACCCAACCAACTGATACCTTGCTGAATCACTCAGTGACTGCCGGAGTATGTCTGATGTGATCAGTTTCCGCTGGAGATATGTACACCTAGGATTTTGTTTTTCTTTTCTTTCTTTCTTGCCTTTTCTGCAGGATTCCATTTCCAGGTAGCTAGGGGCATAAACTTGACATCCGTTTGACCTAACATGCCTCCACTGACGTCTCTCTCTCTCTCTCTCTCGCTCGCTCGTTCGCTCAGTATCCGAGATTTCCCTCTTTTTCTGCTTGAATGAAAAACTGATGGCTAAGTCAGTAAGTAGGGTGTACCCCCGCTGTGTGTGTGTGTGTGTGTGTGTGTGTGTATAGGAAGGGGTGTGTGTCAGAGTGTGTGTGTGTGTGTGTGTGTGTGTGTGTGTGTGTGTGTGTGTGTGTGTGTGTGTGTGGGTAGGAAGGGGTGTGTGTCAGAGAGTGTGTGTGTGTGTGTGTGTGTGTGTGTGTGTGTGTGTGTGTGTGTGTGTGTGTGTACTGAGGAGGTTTGTATGTATGTGTGTGTGGGGGGGGGGGGGGAGGAGAGCCGGAGAGGGTGGGGGGGATACGTTCTCATAAAAATGTATTTTAGGTTTGTGCGGCATGGGTACGAAGTGGGTACGATGCGTGTGCGACACATTCCTAGGCGTCACGATGAGAGTGAATGCATGTATGGCAGCGTGTTTTACGTGTCAGTCAGTGTTGCATCTCATTAAAGTTACATCTACATCAGTCCGTCTGACACTGAAAAGTGAGGATCAGGCGGGTGAAAACTCCGCAGTGACACTTTAAGACAGGGTTCAAGTAAGCGAAATACCGCATAGCACAGTCGGAACTTCGATCCCAACTTGATACGGCTACCCGTCCAGATCCTAAACAACAAGCCGCTGTTTGCACACAAACAATAATTTGAACCATCCATTGAATCGGCCATGTGGAACGCTTTAGAAAAGTTTGTGCGCAGGGCTCCACTAAGAGGGGAACTGACACACACACACAAAAAAACCCTTGAACACACGCTGACGACCAAAGCTACACTACAAATTAATGAAAGTATTCAAATACAAGGCCTCTCCGTCAATTTTTTGCGTATGCAGGATTGATACAGGAGAACCGCTTATAACCAGTAATTTCGCTAGACTGCGCCGGGAAATTAACTGTAGCGTGTAACACTGGCACTAGAGCAAAGGCCGGCCTTGTGCCAGCCTGCCAGTTGCTCGGAACAGAATTTCAAGTGGGAGGAGGAGGATGAGAAGGACTGAAGAGGAGAAAGCTCACGGAATTTCGCCAGTTGCTATCAGTCTTCAGTTGCCTATCAGTCTGCTCTGGCTGTTGAACAAGCAAGCAAACGCGATTCCAAAAGTGGCTGCAGAATTTACTGTGGTGTCGGGTCGTGCCGCGTGGTTATTCAGCAACTACTGCCGGCTAGGTGCTAAACTGAATTGCGCAATCCTGTAGCCAAGTTCCTATGTCGGTCGTCACTGTACTGAGTCAGTAATGCGGAAATATCCTGTTTTCTTGAGCTGCTTCAGTTGTGAGAGCGGCATGCAGGTATTTGACGTTTTGGACAGAGAGTTAGTTACTGATAGGGCCTGCGACGAACTGACATTCACGATGATGAAAACCGTGACGGATCCGCTTCAGTGCGCTCTCTCTCTCTCTCTCTCTCACACACACACACACACACACACACACACACACACACACAAGTTCACACTCACACTGGTTCACACACACACACACACACACACAC
>JACVVK020000346.1:537500-552500 GCA_018292915.2 Batillaria attramentaria | reverse complement strand
AATCCCATGACCTCAGGTGACGTCCGTCTAAAAATAGACCTGCACGAGTTCCCTCCAAAATAGCCTTCACCTAGAGCGTTGGACTCTCAATGCTCGGGTCGTGAGTTCGAATCCCGCCGGCTGGGGCCAAATATTTGTGTGGCCTTTTTTTCTCGTTGCCCCGTCTTTGATATCACCCTTATGTGGTGGAAAAGGACGTTAAACTCACAACCCCCCCCCCCCCCTTTATGCGGGAGGAGGGGAGGAGAGGGGTGGGGGGGGGGGGAGGAGTTTGATGGATTGCCAGTTTCAAAGCTTTGCCGGGGCTGATCGCTGAATGAGGTGACTGATGCCGTGGTTTCGTACCACTTCATGTACGAGGCTTCAAAATGACTATAATTATATTCCCTATAAGCCTCAGGCATTGTTGTCTTTTAATTTAATTGTCTCTGCCTGTCCTTTATCATTTCTACTCAGTTAACTGGGGTTTTTATGTTTGTTTGTTTGTTTGTTTGTTTTACTTCGGTTTTAGATTGTAAGGCGCCTACAGCTCGTTCCCCGGGGATAGGCGCCCTATTATTATTATCATTATTATTATTATTATTATTATTATTTGTGACCCCTTAAAAATGCTTCAACTAGAAACAAAATGTACCATGCACAGACCATTTAAGGACACCCACTGCACCTCAGTGACAGGAGCCGTTTACAAAAAATCGAATGTATCCACGTGTGTGAGGGCCGGGTTCTCTAATGCTAGATACACAATTTGTAGGCCGGCAGTAAGCGGTGAAATAATCTATTCAGAAATAATCTAACCGTAGGAGTTACTGAGCTATTTGTCTCTCAGTGGCAAATAGCTACATTTATTTCTGGCAACATAATTAATGTTCTGTATAGATGCGAACAATGTGTGTGTGTGTGTGTGTGTGGCTTTGCCCTCACCTATTATCTTTTTTGTTTCTCTTTTCTTTTGTTTCTTGTTTTTGTTTTTTGTTGTCAGTAGGTTTAGTCCATGTAGTATAGCAACGGCAAGTTTTGAAATTGAATGAACATGCCTGTAACTTCTACCGCTGTAAGGTGAGGTTCTTGTTACATGTGTTGCCAGGCATGTACTCGAAGCGGTGCAAGGGGAGGTAAACACAAATTTAACTCGTGACAACGTAAGCAGAGACGGCAAGTTATGTCCCCTGTTTGTCAAAGAATCGCTGGGCTGTGCTTGGTGCACCGGGCCCCACCAGCTCCGTGCAAAATATTGATCATAAAGTTAGACAATGGATATACTATGCGATACAGTGCTGAGGCGTCTTTCAAAAAATAAGAAAAAAAATCATTATCTGCACGAGCTGCGGTGTAAGCCGGTGTGCCGGCGTGTGCGGCATGTAGTGATATGCGCCGCCGGACCGCGTTACGAGTGATTTGCGAATACGCACACACCTCGTTGAAAATTTCAACATTAACGAAACATAATCTAATCAGGAGTACTCTTGGGGGGGGGGGGGGGTATGGCATAGTTGCGTGCAAGCAACGAGCCTCGTCATCGATTCCACTTTCGATCTCCTGCGTTTTATCAACATCCGGCGGAAGCAAGCTATTGCGCATGTCAAGATCAGGCAAATTCCAACATGTCTGCTTTGCGTTCTGTTGTGATGAGCCTGCCAAGTGGTTTCAGTGATATTTGAGAATTCTGCAGTGGACAAAGGCCTATGTAATGGTAGAACTGACTGTTTTTGTTGTAAAGTGTATTCTTGAAAAGTCGCAGCCGTAGAATTTTCGTCTGTCTTCTGTAAAGGGGGAACATTTTCTGTTGTCATGGAAGCTTTCCTCTCTGTTCCTACTAAAGTCATTGACCTAGGAATTGTCCTGTGCCTCCATACGACTTTCTTCTTCTGAAGCAATTTCAGAGTAACGGTAGAATATTACTGAGGCTCTGATGATTGATTTTGTCGTTCAGCTGACGGAGGAACATGTTTTGCTGGCATTTCATAATTGTTGGCACTGGTAGAAACTATTGAGTATCAGCATGAGTAAAACCATGTATACACAATACAGTACTTTCCTCTACACAGTTCCAAAACGTTAACATTCAGTGTGCGGGCTACAATGGATTTTCAGGGCTGGTGAAGACAAGAGAATACCGGTAGTCATTCTGTCCATTAAGCTTGTTATTATTAGTATTTAACTTCATACTAAAAGTTCATTAGTTATCGCTATAGTGCGCATCGTCAACTAACTTTTTTTCAGAAATGGTTAGCACTACAGATAACTTGTTACCAGAATCTCAGAAGTGTTTCTCACTGCATTCTTGAATTTTGTGGTGTACATTTCAGATGTGTGAGTGGTGAGGCTTGTCTGTTGTCATTCAAATGGCGCTAACAGTTGAGAGTCCAATGTCACAAAGGTACGTTCTCCTCTCTCTCTCTCTCTTGTACTAAGCGATGACTTTGACGACACTATCAGGCAGATTGCTCGCTTTCTGTATAAAGTTTTCTGTGCCAGAGACTCGACTAAGGAAGCACTGCCGTACGCGAATGTAAACTAGTTGTCTTATAACCCCTTATCTAGGTTAAATTAATGTGTTTGGCAAATGTTTGTTGTGAGCTTGATTCACCGAACAGTTTTACCCTGGATGATATCCCTGCATTTTACCTAATTCGCCCAACATTTATTGTCAGTTCTTGAAATGGACACACAAGTCTGCTCAATAAACAAGTCAAGTCAAGTCTCTCTCTCTCTCTTGCGCGCACGCGCGCGCGCTCTCTGGGCATGTTGTCTGTTAAATGTTGTTAATGTTATAACTGTTAGTTAGTGAAACTGAGAGGGTGTGAAAGAGAGACACAAACAACCTCTGTGGATGTTTTTGGCTGAACGCTCCCAGGCTTATCCCCTTTGAGGAGTTGCATGTATGCCACTTTTTAAGTACCATGCTGTGTTGGCACCCGCATTCTGTCCTCAAAGCTTTTTCTATCTGTTAATGGAGAGTTTTAAAGAGTCAAATCTGTTCTATTAAATTTGGATATCTCAAGTAATACGGACTATCTTTGATCTCTACATGTTCAACGTACAAAGAAGTGAAATGTGTTTCTTATTTAAACCGGATAGATTTTTTTATATTCATACCTTGTTTAATTGTTTTCCTTTTCATTTTAGTCTGGCTAAGAAGGACCTTGATTAGCCGCAAAATAGTCTTTGTTGCTTGCGCGGTGTTAAGACCTAAATAACTAAACTGGAGAGTTACAGTTGTTACGCTAGGGTGGGTCCCTGGGTGGAAAGTTACACTTACCATGATTAAAGATCAAAGGTCAAAGTTGCTCCTCTCGCAGATCTCATGGGTTTCTGAGCACCAGTCCGCCAAGCAGCGAAATTGTTTCCGCAGGAAAAAAAATCGCAGGTGGAAAAAAAATGTTACATCCAGCCGATTGGCATGGCTAGGAAGACTAGACGCTGGTTGCAAAAACATTCGGAGGAAGGAGTGGGTCAAATATAGTTTGAATGACAGAGGAATAGGGTCACACATCAAGAGGACTGCTGTCGCTGGTCTCGCGTTGTGCAGCATCTGCAAATGCAAAACGCCACATGTGGTCCCGCTGTTCTCAAGCAACACTAGAACCGTCAGCTAGTTTCACTTTTGGGTCACCATGGCCTCTCGACAGCGACATTAGTTTATGATGGCACATATTACTCCAGGTCACGATAACAAAAACATCTGTCACTCTGTGGCCTCAAATTTGTGGTTTATGTTGTACAAACATTTACTATACAGAAACACTGACAAACGATTATGTACTACAGACATGAATGCATATATATATATATATATGCGTCCTAATAGAAGCCATGCCACAAACATGAATACTGGTTACGTGGTTAGTCCAAATGCTGTAAGACATGTGAGCAGTTGGATCAGTTTAAAGTCATGCAAGCACATGGGCAGTGTAAAGGCATGCTAAACTGTAGCCTTGCTAACAAAGCAAAGCCATGCACACATACACTGAAACTTGAAAGCAGTGCAAACCAAGCATAAATTATATGTATGCAGACTGCTCATGTGGATACACTAGACAGTAAACCTTGAACATACAAATTATACATACATGTATTATATGTAAAGTCTTAAATACTGCAGCCTCCAAGTTATAGGCAGAGTGAACAATGACAAGAGTGTTTGCACGAGGCAAAAGAGACAGATCAGAACTTGTACATTTTTTAAATAATTAGGAACATGTAAGGTACTTTCAATTTCATAGATTACTGACTGAGAAATATTCAATTTCAGCATTCCCACAATGGACTCAAGCTTGCAGCGCCCGCAGAGCGCCCTGGCAAGGGGCGTCCAAATCACAGAGCTGTCAGACGGCTGTATGAACCCTGAACCCGTGGTCATGCAAGAAACAGACATTCTCATGGAGCAGTATCTCTCACCAACAAAACTTGTGAGTGATCAGACAGAGTTCAGCAGGCACTATACTTCTGACTGTGGTGCTTTGTTATTGTTGTGGGATGGTTGGTTTGTAGGGGAAAGGGTTGTTTCTTATTGTTGTTGTTTTTTGTTTTTTTTTTGGGGGGGGTTGTGTGTGTGTGTGTGTGTGTTTTAACTTTTGTGGGGTTGCTTGAATAATAGGATATTGGGTACTGCATCAGAACATGAAAAAGAAAAACATAAACATGAAAAAAGACATGATGGCTTTAGCATCACACTATGCTCAAAGTGGATGTGACCACCTTGTTTGTACATGTTGTAAGAAATATCATTTGGAGATCAGACATGGAAGATCAAAACTGCTGGAAAGCAGAACAAATTTACTTATTTTGTGTCAGTAGTTTGTCATTTAGTGTCAGGCTAATCATTTCAGTCTGAAACTTATGGGCTTTTTTTTTCTTCTTTTTTTTCTTTTTTGTCTTTTCGTTATGATCTGTCACTTCTCATCTCTGCTCCATCAGCAACTTTTGACGGGGACAGACAATCTTGACCAAGTGCAATCACTAGAGCTGAAGGTGGATACCACAGAAACAACGCTCAATAACTTCGGAGCTCTCTTGCCCAATCTGACTGTCCTGAAACTCTCTGGAAGCACCATTCCCTGTATCAGGTTTGTGAATGTCTTTTCGTTCTCTTTATCAAATATCTTCCTTACAGTATTTCTCCTTCCTTACATTCTCTGACCCTGTCTACACTGTTTTGTTTTGTTGGCTGCGCAGGGACTTGGGATCGTCACTGCGGAATCTGGAAGTGCTATGGATGTCGAGATGTGCTCTGGAAGAGTTGGATGGCATTTCCTCCATGCTGAAATTGCGAGAGTTGTACCTTGCCTACAACGAGCTGTCGGACGTCTCACCACTTAGCATGCTGGAGGAACTGGAGATTTTGGATTTAGAGGGGTTAGTTGCAGAACTTTACTAACGTTTGCCAAACATCCCCGACCCTCCTACCACCCCAACCTCCTCCCCCCCCCCCCCCCCCCCCCCCCCCCCCCCCCCCCCCACCCCCTCCAAACCCACCGCCTTCCACACACACACACACACACACACACACACACACACACACACACACACCACTCCCAACCTCCTCCTTCTCCATTATACTGTAAAAATATTTCATGGTTATCATTTCACAAACGAATATTAATGTTTACTGCAGGAGGCTTTGAACTATCTCACAACTTTTTTTTTTTTTTATTCTTTTTTTTTTTTAGCTTACTCACGAACATAATTACATACATACATGTACATATACATATAAACATAATAAACATACATACATATAAACATAATAAACATACATACATACATGCCAGCTTGCCTACATGCGTTTGAAAAAAATAAAAAATAAAAAAAATTAAATTTTAAAAATAACAACAACAACAAATAAAACAACATGCAGCCATGCGTGCTATCACATTCTAGTTACTCAAACGTAGTAACATAGTTAATTCACAACATTTGTTTTGTTTCTTTTACATTTTAAAAAAAAGAGCTTGGAAAAAAACCTGTACTTTGGACAGTGCTGTTTATAAATGACCCAAAATACAGTTGGCTTGCTTTTTCCAATGTGGTTGTTGCAGGAATAATATAGATGACATAGGACAGATTCAGTACCTGACACTGTGTTCAAAGCTTCATCACATCACACTTGACGGCAACCCTGTCTGCATCACACCCAGCCCTGATGCTGAGGAGGTGGGCAAACATCCTTGTACATAATATTGTTTTGTTGTTTGTTCATCTCTAGGCAGATCTTCTTATGGACGATCAATTAATATATCTTGAATTTTGAGCAGTAGCTGCATGCATAGTTTCTGCTGTAGTACCGTCATGACCTTAACTTTTCGACTGCCCTTTCGTTTCGACCACAGTGCAGAATCTGGGAAAGATAGGTACAAAAAAATTAATGTCCTTACTTTTCGACCAGACACCAAAATCTGTCCATAACTTTTCAACCAGTCCAGTAGAACTTTAAAAAAAACACAAAAAAAACTGAAGATAACGCAAAATGTCCCGAAATAAGGAAACAAACTGATAAAACTTGCCAATTTGCCACTCTGGTGTTCAGTCGCTTTGTTGATACCGCCCTTGTGTGAGGCCAGTGGTACAGAGTAGTCTCCCTTCACCACTTCCCTTTCAGCCATCTTGCTCAGTGTAAATGCAACCTGTATGGAATCAACAATGATCAACAGGGGCGCCGGAAGATGTTGGGGGGGAGGGGGGACAGAATCTCAGGGGGGGGGGGGGGGGGGAACGCCAGAGCCAGTGAAAGGAAGGACGTTGCCCGAAGAAAGTGAAAAGTGGGGGGGGGGGGGGGGGGACCGGTGTTCAGATGCTGCGAAGACAAAAACCTTTACGAATTTCATGCAACGGCTAAACTGAGTTCTCTGTTGGGTGGGATAAGGGAGAGAGCCGGAAGAGGGGGAGGGGAGGTAGGGGAAGGGGGGGGGGGGCAAGACCATGGCTTTGCCCCCCCCTCCTGCCATAGTCACCTGATTTTCCAAGGGGGGGGGGGGGGCAAAAAGATACTCTTGCCCCCCCCCCCCCCTGCTTGGGTAAAGGGGGGGGGGGGGGGGCAGCTGACCCCCCGGATCCGGCGCCCCTGATCAAACGTCCAAGATGATTGTATGAAATAATGAAGAACTGAGCATCTCTCTGTTGTTTTGCAAGGCAAATTATGACTACAGACAGGCTGTGAAGAAGATACTCCCAAACCTCTTGACGCTTGATGACAAATCCATAGCGGAAGAGGACGCCCAGTCTCCCCAGAACGTTTTTGATGCGGACTGGGCTTATTTGGAGGAGCTCCAAAATGACGCGTTGTTGATGGATTCGGTTGAGAATGAAAATGAAACAGGTTTGTTTATTTTTAGATATTTTATGTCGTAATTACATGATGATTATTTTACAAGTGTACCATTTTCGTGTAGTGTGTGACAGCTGGTCTGATGGGGAAACAGATGTCGGTGTATGATTAGTGATTTATCCAAGAGGAGCACATTTTTCCGTGAATAAATTTTACCTTGAGTAAACAACTTTCAGTCCAGTGCAGGAAATGTTTTCGGAAAAAATTTACCTGTCAGGCAGCAAAATTTCAGCTAATGCACTTTAGCATCTGGTTATTAGGATCTTCATCTTGATGACTATTGAGACACCCTGTGTTAATGTAATAAAACTGACAAACGTAACAACACATAGGTGTTTCTCGGGCAACTCAGTTTCACGTGAATTTTAACGATAATACACATGTAAAAATAATAATGTTTGTGCAGGGCTTACCCTCAGCAAGCTGTGAGCGCTTACAAAGTTAAGAAAGATAAAATGAAATAAAATGGCGTGGCATTTTCAGTAGCAATGGGAAGCAGCCCATACTAACAAGCAAGAGTTGAAACACTCAGGTTATTTCCCTTCCTTTTCCTAGTACACGTAGTAGCACAGTGCTAAGTACATGTGTAGCACAATCATTATACATTATTCAGTGATGATCTCACGGAAACAAGATCTAAAGATGACGATCAGATACACATGCTGCTGTTGCCACTGGATTCACATTAAATTTTAGCCCAGACACCTGTAGCCACACCCACTGACCAAAACGAATCTTCCATGGCAACAGCACATAATGCACATTTGATGATGATGATGATGATGATTGGCCATTTGTATAGCGCTACAAGAAAACTTCCATGCAGTAAGCATGCTCACGGGCCGTTGGGGGGGGGGGGGGGGGGTTGGGGGAAGGGATAGAGAGAATTAGAACTGAGAGAAAAGATGTGTCTTGAGGTTCCGCTTGAAGGTCATGACTGACGCAAAACCTGACTTGAGGTGAGATGGCAAGTTCTTCCAGAGGCAAGGAGCTCCACTCTTGAAAGCCCGTGCACCAGAGCGTTTCTTGTTTGCGTTGTCATAGTATTTTGTCACATTTTTATACCTTCTGATCCCTTTGTCCAACAATTAAGCTATCCCACAGGTGTTGGTTACCTTGTTGGAGTCCTTGTGCATGTTTGTTGACAAGCATAACCTGTCAGTCAGGCACTCATCACATGTCATGTACTGCCATTTTGGAAGTAATTTGCAGCATTTCGCCTGTCAACAGTTGCGGCGGCAGGCAGACCAACCACCTCCGCACTCCGTCCAGCTACCTCCTACAGACCCGGCTCAGCTTTGCGGCCATCCTCTGGGTTCAGACCCACCAGTGCCGCACGACGACCTGCCTCTATAGGGGGTGGGCGACCTAGTTCAGCGTGGACAGAAGGGTCCGGATCAAAGAAACGACCTGCATCAAGTGGTATTGTTTGTCTTTCGCATCGTGTCGGCTCTGCTCGTGATCATGTGGTTTTGGGACTTGACAATGTTAACCTTAACATGCTTGGCTTGTATATCTTCTCAGTCATCCTAATCGTAACTTTTGAAGTCCACTTCATTTTGTCAGTGGCGATTGACATCATTATTCCTGTACATTCAGAACTCCAGTCGAAACATAGTCACATGAATGTTTATCCCAATTCGTACCCCTGCTAAACTAAGCCCAGTTACAGAAGACTGAAAGCTCAGGACTGTACACATGTTTGTATACCAAAGTATCCAATTTTTTTTTTTTTTTTTTTTTGGCTGCCCCATCTCTTTTTGCCAGTTCCAGTGGTGTTCCTCCCAGGTCATGGGTGGAATCCATGGAGGGTTCGAAAGTGGGGCAATTTTTATTGTGCATGATGGAGATGAGGAAAATGGAAAGATGATGCTATGGAGGTCCATGTGGTTTGGGACTGCTGGACAGAGCCACATTCCACGCTTCCTGTCATATATATCCCGGCATTAACCAGGCCCGGGAACTACGGCACCTGCAGTGCTGGCCATGTAATCATCCACATTATAATATAAGATGTGTCATACCTAGGGAAGCACCCCCAAAGTCGCACCCGTGAAGTGGGTGAATCTTGGCTGTGTGGCAACAGCCTCCCCAATGGGCCCGTAGCACACCCGCTCTGGGTAGGAGCCGACCTAGGTAGGAAAAATCCCGCTTGCCTCGGCTGGGACTCAAACCCAGTTCTCCAGGTCCATGGTCCGAAGTGCTAACCACTACACTACGGGGACCGGTTAAATCGGTGTTATCTTTGTAGATGCAGTGGATGGCGTGGAATCAACGAGCGATCTGACATGCGGCACAGTGATTTGCGGAAATCCTTCCAAAGCGCTGCGGGAACGCCGAAAAGTCAGCAACAGCCAGGAGTCGGTCAGTAAACCCGACCATAAGGAGGAGGTCTTGCCTGTGGTACGTTTGTGGAAATTGTGAATGCAAATTGTGGTCACAGACTTCATCTTGTGTTTTAGTGCACACATATTGTGAACTGAGCTCCCATGATTTTTAAGAAGTCTTTCATGTATGTATATATAGATATATATATATATATACAGAGAGAGAGAGAATGAATGAATGTATCTTTATTTCTCAACGGTAGAAGTTTGAACAAAAAGGTCAATTTTCGAATGTGCTGTTGCTGCAGCTACTTAGTAAAAAGCAAACAAAACGTTACTAGATATTAAAACAAGTAAAACAAAAATACCCTTTTCTTGTATACAGACATCACCTGTGGCAGTGCCAGCACCAGAAGAAAAGAGGGGGGAGTCCGAGGGGGAGGAGGCCAGCGGGGCGGAGGGGGGACCCATCGAGGAAAAGGACCTGACTCACTTGCTGCAAGAACTGCGCTCCTGGAAAACTGAGCATGAAAAGTGGGTGTTCAGCTGTCTATCTGTTCATACGTGTGTCTGTATTTCAGTGTGTTTGCCACGCGGTTTGTCTGTCAGTTTGTCTCTCTCTATCTGAGCACTTGTCCATGTATGTATTGTAGGCAGTTTGTAATACTAGCCATGTATTAATTGTGAAAACTGGTATGAAGCTCACGTTGTGATTGCAAGATGAAGGATCAGCAGTGAGTAAATTTGGGCAGTAGGCTGTCAGCCGAAATCTGGCTCTTTAGCCATGAAGGGTGGGAAGTGGGAACTGAACAAATCTAACATGGCTGTTTTTACAGGCGGCTGGAGAAAATCCGGGAATCCAAAGCTCCGCAAGTGTTCAAGATCGAACACAATGGCGACGGCAACGCCTCCGACGATGATTCCCTCCCGGATTTGTCCGACAACGAAGACTTCGACTTTCGCCCAAGCTCAGTTATGCAGCAGTATCAGGCGCAGCAGCAACAGTTTTCCACAAAGTACAGTGGAACGGCTGCACCACATCCCTCAACCTCACAGGAAGGCGAAGAGGACGAAGGTTGTGATGCAGGACTCCTGCATGATGGGGACACGAGTGACAGACAGGCGTACAGTGGGTTGGAAGCGGTGGACAGTCAGAGGTTGAAAGAGTACGAGAAGTCTCTGGACGAGGATGAGAAACTGCTGAAGGAGTACGAGAGGATCCGTGAACTCAGTAAGCAGCAAGCGGGAGAGAGGAGGCCGTCGCTGGAGAAGGGGGGACTGCGCGAGCTCCGCGTGCCCAGCGCAGGACGGAGGCCACCTCAGAGTGCGTCTCGGACTCCCACTAGTCCAAGCCCATTGTCACCGCCGTATGGGTTGAGGGGAGAGTCACCGAGGTTGACACACTCACCGACCAGCCCTAGTCACGATTCACCATTTTCAGGGGTGAAAGAGCGTCCCAGGAAAATAAAGTAAGCCTGTCTTCAGAATGTACGCTGCATGTTAAATTATAAATAAATGCATGTTAATACATGTAATTGTTTGTAAAACCTGTGCCAAGTGGGTTTTATCTTAACTACTATAAGTATTATCATTCTTGACAGCAATGCAAAATTTTTATGAAAACAGTTGCTTTGCATAAAGGGTTTTCTTGAGGATTTGTTTGTTTGTTTGGTTTTGGTTTTGCTGTTGTTGTTGTTTTGTTTGTTTGTTTTGTTTTGTTTTTTTGTTTTTTTGTTTTTTGTTGTTGTTGTTTTTGTTTTGTTTTTGTTTTTTTTTGGGGGGGGGGGGGTAGCGGAAAGAAGTTTTCTAGGTATCCTTTTAGCAGTTGGTTTTTGTGAATTTTTTTATTTTTTTTTTTGTTGTTTTTTTTGTTTTGTTTTTTTTTTGTTTTTTTTTTTTTTGGGGGGGGGGGGTTCTGTTTTGTTTTTTAGGGAGGTGGGTAATTTTGCATCATGTAGAAATTGTAAATTCAGTAAATCTCTGCATGAAAGGCTTCAGTAATCAAGTATAGTTCATAACTGACTTAAAACCATGGTCACAGCTTTACAATTAGAACCGCAGTAGAGACGGAGTGGTCACTTTATTGAGTGTTCTGAGTATGTGCGAGTTTGTCCCCCCTGTTTGGAGTGTGGTTATGATCGGAACAACAGTAAGAAGTGGTCTCACTGCTTTTGTCTTGCTGTGCTCAGGGTTGGCCCAACAGGACTTCCCGGTTCAGGGCAGCAGCCGCAGATTCGTGACATCATCACCCCGCCAGGCAAACCCGGCCTCGGAGGACTGGTTGCCTCCCCTACTCACAGGCCTCCGTCCTCCAGCTTACAGCACAGAATACGGCGCCAGTTGCCTGAAGTGCCTCCTCTTCCATCACGACCTCCACCGGTTCCGAAATCATAGGGCGGTGATCTGTGCGTGTAATTTTGCCCCATTGTTCGGACAGACTGTTTGAGGTGCATTTTATAATCCTCTGAAAGCTTGCGCGGCGTTAAGCCCTAAATAACTAACTAACTAACTAACCTCTGAAAGCAACGGGGGTTAAACAAAATGTCTGCCGGAGAAGTGAATCCTGTGTGTGCGTCAGTTGAAAAGTTTTGACAAGGATAGTGTAGCCTTTATTTGTGAACAAAAAAATAAAAATAAAAAAGATGAGCATACCAGGTAGTACACTTGTAAGCTCTTACTGAGAGTGGGTGGTTTAGAAATGGATCCTTTGTGTAACATTGATTCTGCAGTCTGGTGGAAAAACAGGTGCCACTGGTAGGTAGAGGAAAAACAGGTGCCACTGGTAGGTAGAGGAAAAACAGGTGCCACTGGTAGGTAGAGGTACTCAACATCAAACACGTGAGGGTAGTGGCACTTGGACAGGAAATATTTGAGGCACAGTGGCACACAGTTTTTCCATCAGCCAACTTGTTCAACCCCTGTGGACAGAGGAATGGAATATGACTGAGGCTCAGTGTGTTATTCAGCGGGAGTTGGAACTTAACTAATGATGCTGTGAGGATGTTACTGTATATAAAATAAAGATTCCCCTCTCCCCCACAGACCTAAAAAAAAGATAGACCCCCTTGCGGTGCTGGAAGTGTGACGCCGCCGCGCGCCATGTTGCGAGTACCTGGAAGTGCCAGACGCTATCAGCTGTTTACATAGCGTGCATAGCATTGGTCCGCTTTATCTTACGTCACATTTCTGATGACGTTTTTCTAAAGAACTGTATTTCGAACGAGGCGTCCTGTACACAGAGCCTCTGAGTTCTGGTATTCGCAAGATGGCCGCGATAGTGACACTCGCAAGCAGCGGTGCCAGCGTGCAGCGGTGGGTCTATCTTTTTTTAGGTCTGTGCCCTCCCCTCCCTCCCCCCCCCCCCCAGTCCTAAGACTAGGATGGAAAGTAAGGAGTGCTGATGTGTGTTGCTGTTCTGCTAGAACTGATGCCCTACACATAAAACCATGACATGAAGGACAAATTGTGGCGGGTGTGCGGAATCGATGCAGACAGTATTATGTGTGTGTATTTATTCGTTCAAGCACCAATTTGCTTCTGTTGATTTGTATGAACTGCAGTGCGCGATGATACATGAAATGCCATTCATAGGAAATCTTTATGTGTGTCCAGTGTATTTTTAATGAATGTTTCTGGGTGTACAGTTTTACATCCACTCTCTCTCTCTCTGTCCCCTCTCTCTCTCTCTGTCCCCTCTCTCTCTTTCTCTCTCTCTGTGTCCCCTCTCTCTCTCTCTCTCTTTCTCTCTCTGACAGGGTATGAACTGGCTGATACCCTGGCAGATTTTGGATCCAGTTTTTTCATAATCTTTACTCGATAATGACTCCAGTGTTCCACTTTCAGTTCTTTGACTTTTTATGGTTGTTTGGTGCTGCTAGGGGGAAACATTTCCTACAAAGCGTACGTTGCTTCTGCTTTTAGATTCTTCTTCTGTTGTGATTCAGACATATGACTGTACACCAGTGTTTGAAATTATTTCACTTTACCTTGCTTGCTTCTGGCGTAGGTTTTCCCCTGTCTCATTTACACACATGATATTTTCACGAAATATAAGAACACAGTACACAAAAGGTTTGGAGTTTTCTTCGTTTTCCCTTTGCAATTTTAAGTCGTACTTTTTTTTTTTTTTAATTGTTGTACGTTTTTAAATTGTGATTGATCTGTAAACCTGACAGTCACCTACCACCTGCCTTCTCTTGTTTCTGTTAATTCTTCTTCTTATGGTTTTTTCACCCATTGACTATGCATGCATTCTGTCTTTCAAAAACCTGCAGAACGTTAAGTTTTTAAATGATCAGGAAGCATTGCAGAACAGTGTGAGTGCAAAAAACTAGAGCCAAGATCCTAGACAGTATGGCTGTCACTACAAACACTTCACATGAAGTGATGGAAATTATACATGTACCAAATAAACATGTATATCCTCGTGCACAGCAGTTACACCTGCACAAAGAATTATTTTGTTTACTCTGAACGTTCAACAAAATAGTGGATTTTTTTTTTTTTTTTTTTTTACTGAGAGAGAGGAACCAGAAACTTCCAAAGACCAATATTTAGTCTTGATGGTTAAAATATTTATTTTCCTGTAAGTTTTAACTCGTAACAGCCCATGCAAAAATCACAATTTTACTGGAAATCTTCAGATCACTAGGAGCCACTTCAAACCACTATTGCGCAATCTGCAGCGGTCTCGGGCCTAGTGGCGAAGACCCACGCCTTGCGTAATAGTGGCTTGAAGTGACACCCATTGGTGTGCAGTGGCTTTTCTTTTAACAATTCTTATATAGTGGTAGGACTTGGGCTCTCAAGAGTTAACAGGTCCAGTAGCTGACGATTGGGCTGGGAATGGTTTTCTCTTGTTGAGATCCTGTAAGTTGTCTACAGTTGACTGGATAATCAGTTCTGTCTGATCCGTACTGTACACATTGTTCTTAGCAGGGCGATTGCAACATTGTGATATTTCAGTAATACAGGTACACTAGCAACCATGTGGATAAGTGAAGTTGCTGAAACTGAGCGTAACTGTTTTCCAGAAGTGCTATAATTACGTATTTGATTAGAGCAAGTGGCAGTTTTTGCTCTCAGACTGGGATGACAGTCTTACGACTTTCCTGTGATACAGAGATCATACAATGTTACTTGGGTCGTAGTGAATAATGTAACTTTTCATCTTACTGCTGTTGTTGCCCATATGTGTGTGTATGTGTGTGTGTGTGTGTGTGTGTGTGTGTGTGTGTGTGTGTGTGTGTGTGTGTGTGTGTGTGTGTGTGTGTGTGCGTGCGTAGATGCATGCGTATGTGCATGTGTGTGTGTGTGTTGGTAAGTTTGTAGCACAGGAGCGCTAGA
>JACVVK020000346.1:510000-532500 GCA_018292915.2 Batillaria attramentaria | reverse complement strand
ACATGCGGGCCCAGGGGGTGGTCAGACTTGGTCTCCTAAGAGCTAAGTACTGATCGGACTTTCAAAACTGGATCTGTCCATGGCCGAAGTGCGACTGATGTGGAGACTGAAGCCCTGGTAGTGACGTAGTGATATAGCGAACGTTTCTTGTAATTTCGGGGGCTCTAATACTGAAGCAATCAGAAACCCTAAACTACATTTCTTTGCGTGAGGTGCCGGATATTGAGGTTATAAATAGAACAAGCCCACTTGCCGACATTCTTTTCTGCCCTCTTTGACCTGCCCTAAGAAAGATACAGGCCTATGTGATGTTAGATTCGATTCCCTGAACACTTTCAAGAGCACAGATTTCACGCATTCGCCAAACAGTCAGTGATTTTTTCAAAGCTGATTTATACTAAACGCACATACTATTATTTTAACCAAACAAAATCATTTATTTTCTTACAATCTGGGGGCATAGCAACTTTAAAAAAAAACAAAAAACAAAACAAAACAAACAAACAAAAACCAATGAGTATAGCCTGCTCTTAACTGGGCACAGCGCGCGCCCGAAACACACATGTACACATCACAGTCGTTGCGCCCGGTGTGCCTACTAACTACAAAACTGAACACAGCTGTGCTCGGTGACAAACCGATTAAAGATGCACTTTCCGCCATGTTTGCGCGCAGAGTGACGTAGTACAGCCAATCAGAATCTGTTGTGGAAACCACAGTCACAGTTGTGGCTATTTGAAATCCAGGTTGCTGTGATGACGCCACAGCAGCGGAAACCCCCCAAATCACAACTGTGTCACAACTGTGGATAACACTATAGCGCACCGCAGTGGCCAGTTAAGAGCAGGCTTAACAGTAATATAAGCATTCGTTTGTACGCCAACCTGTAGGCCGCAGGCTAAACCCACACTGTCGTAAGCTCAAGCCTGTACACTCTTCTACTTTGTTCAGTTGCTCTTCTCTTAGTTTTAGATAAATAGATGGATGAATAATAACGATGTCTGTTGATTATGAGGCCGATGCCGGAGTGTGTAGACTCTCTTGCACTTTGCTGTATGCGCCCTCGCCTTCGCGACTCAACAAAAGATGAAAAAAGCAAACCCGGATGGGCATTATGATGACAGTCATGATAATGTCGGTAAAATCGACCACATTCAGTTCGCCACCGCTATAGAAACAGCACTTTGTACAAATACATCGCGATCAAAACAGCACTGCCACCATGTCGCACAACAAGTTTCCACGACGGTCTGTAAAATACTGCAGAATCATCTTTTGACGATGTTTACAGTTCTACAAAGTCCTTGATGCATGACAGTACACTCTGCATGACGGTAGGAAAGAGTCTATGATGTACGTGAAGCGTATGACAACACGAGTGGGAAAAGTTCTTCGGGGTTAACTCTCGATGCATCAGTCCGTTGCTGGCTTTCTGTTTTCTCCAATGGTCCTTGTCTCTGGCGTCAGTGATCAGATTCTCCAACTTTCAAGCAAATCAGTGTTTGGGTAAAAGGCTCTACGTTTCCTTCTTAGATGTACTTCTTTTAAACTTATTGTTTTTGTGCTATCGACATCAGATATCACCCGGGGAGCTGGGGTGGTCGAATGGTAGAGCGTTGGACTTCTAATGCTCGGGTCGTGAGTTCGATTTGTGCTGTTTTTTTCATCGTTGCCCCGTCTTTGATGTCACCCTATGCGGTGGAAAACGACGTGAAACCCCCAAACACCCACCCACCCACTCAGATATCACCCGAATAAGAAGAGACAGAATGAAGACATCAAAGCCGACCTGAAGCCTGTCCGATTCTCCGCATTCTGTTTTCACACCCTTAATGTAACTGGATGAGAGATGACTATGGTGAAAAAGTGCAACTATCTAAGTCGTCTCTCACTTTGCGACTGAACTGAAGCTTCATTCCGAATCTGGATCGCTCCGATCGTCCCCTGACCTAGGCAGGGACTTCTGGTGCAACAATTCGAGACATCGAACACTTCCAAGAGCACAGATTTCACACTTTCGGCAAACATATTTTTCTCCAACGTTGTTCTAGAGGAGCGTATAATTATTTTTATTTTCATGTTCTCTTTTCCCCACACACTCCTGTAGCTCCACGAATGATTTTGTCCAAGGCATTCCACGGGAAACATTGCAGACCTGACACGCATAATTTACATGTCTCTGTGTGGCAAATGCTAAGCAGTAACCCCAGAAATAGGCTTCAGTACCCCAGAACGAGGCTCCACATCAAAGGTCATTAGCATAAATTATCACCGCCTTGAATACAAATGAACTAAGCAGAAGAGTTTTGCATATGTTACTGATGAAAGAAAGAAAACAAACAATGTGATATGGTGCTTCGTTTCAAAATGTCAGAGTCTGTGTGCGTAATGACGTCATCATAATATGTGGAGTTGTTGTGACGTCATGGCACAGTTATGTCGTTGCCTTGTAGTGTGACGTCTACCACGCCCTTAAAGGTACGTCACTTGCGTTGTCACTTCAAAAGTCTGTAACAAAAGATAAAATAGATGAATTCAAGCAAGTAATTCAAGGGCACAAATACTAAAAAAAAACAAAAAAACACGCAATGAAATAATAGTAATAATGATATAGTAATAATAATAATAATTACCACGTAATTATGTCCAGAACCGGGCGCAGGTAAGCTTCTAACTGACGCCTTGCTCTGGTACTTCGGCGGTAACCTCCCTTCCCACGAGGAATCCTTCCCTTCGGCAGTTTCCTCCCCTTCCTTCTTGGCGTCCTGCGATGATGCGACAGTTTTGGACGGACCACCGGCTAACCCTGCCAGGGTCTCCGCCGACGCCACTCCACCAGATTTGCCCGCCTTGCCGCTGGCCCTGTGGGTTCCGAAGGCGTCGTTGACGTAGAAAACGCTACCATTGGTGTCCGTGTTCGGATTCCCGGCCTCTATGTTGTGGTCGATACTGGCGCTGCGGCGGGGGACGGTGTAGCTGCGGGTCACCTGACCGCGCCGCTTGCCAGAGCGAGGCTTGGTTGCGCGCGCAGCCTTCTTGTTCTGCTGCTCGATCTGCTTGTCCAGCTCGATGGCGGCGTCTATGGCTTCCTCCTCGGCTTTCTTCACTTCCGGTTCTGCGTCGTGGTCGGCGGGATCGCGCAGTGCATCCTGGGAACGGCAATACATACAAAATGATTATTGCATTTTTCCTAAAACAAAAGTACCAACAAAAGCCAAAGCGGTATCGTTTTATCTTGAGCTGAGACATAGTATTACAATGTATGTCTCTGACTTTCCTGAGGAAATCAAGAGGCGCCAGCGGAAGACGTGTTTGGAACAGATTGGTGTGGTCAACTTGTGTCTGTGAAAGTGTAAAGGCCGTTCTCAACCGGGCGAACTTTTGGTTCGCGAACTAGGTTCGAGGAGTACGGCGAACTAGATTCGCGCACGTTGTTTCTTAACCGACCGAACACTTCTTCGCAAACCCTGGTTCGAAAGGTACGCCGAACTAGGTTTGAGGTCTGCACAGCGTGTCGTGGGAACCCTCGCGATCCTTTGGCCGATCCTGCGCTCTGATTGGTTGTTCGGGGAGAGCTGTTTTGCGCATGTCGTCTCGATCTACGAACTCGGCCATTTTGTTTTTTTACGATTGTCTCAACTTCCGCCTTGATCGGGCGATGACGTATGCATATCATTAACGGTCGGTTAAGAAAGAGAACTAGTTCGGCCGAACCTCTGGAACTACGTACGTGTGCGCGCTCGCCCTGTTCGTATACAATACACAGTTCGCCGGACTGGTGGTTCGCCCGGTTAAGAACGGCCTTTAGGACACAAATTGACCGTGGGATCATGTTTGGTGTCTATTTGGGGTACTCTGTTTGCGAGTGTGCTAGTCTGTTGTGATATGTGTTGTCATGAAAAAGCGTGATTTTTGTGTTATGTAGGTCAGGCGGTCACAGAAAGAGGCAAGCTGCCAGTGACGCTGCGACTTTTTGCACAGAGGTCGGACACAAGTGAGGCCAGCGGATTTGTCCGAACTGCCTATCTGGCTTAGACAGAAAGTAGACGTGCATTTCTCCAGTAAGGCCTGAGCGGAAAAGAGGCATTCACATTTTTTTAAAACACCTGTCAGGTGCGTGCCTTCGAATGGTCTGTAATTGTTTCTAGATTGAAGCATTTTGGGGGGGTGACTATCATGCCTGATGCTAATAGGGAATATATAGACATTTTGAGGCCCTGTGTATTTGTGTCCTTCGGCCTGAACCACCCTGAACACCACTTGGAAATAGTGGTAGAGTGGTATAAAATTGGTCGTTCCACATTTACTTACCGCGAACAATCTGCCGTATATTTCGTCTTCTACTGACGCGTCCTTGCCGAGTGCTGAGACCAGCATGATGGTCGTGCATGACGTCACAGCGTTCAGCGTAGTGCTCCGCCGACCCAGACCGTCTGCACGTGTAGACAGGTGATATAAGAACAACGATGCAACGGAGATATATGCTAACTCAATTCCTACCAAGTGTCTGGAGTTGCGCACCAGTGCCGTCAATTAAACAACAACAACAAAAAATTCATGGTCAATTTATGATCTGCATGGCTTTAACTTTGGAATGTTGTACTTTTATTACACTCGTGTTTACCTGCAGTAAGAGCCGTCAAGGAACTGTTAATAGCCCCTGATTTTCGCATACAGGGCCAAAACCGAAAAATGTTATATATAAAAAAACAAAAAAAAAACGTTAGATACTTGTACGAAATGCACGATGTAACATAACAATTAATGTCGAACTACGCGTAAGCGTTTTCTTCTTTTTCAAATCATTTACAGAAGAAGAATTTACAGAAAATGACTTGTAGGAAATAACGGAACGGCTCTATCGCAACGAAAAGTCTTTAACATAACTTCTGAATATATTATAGTAACTATACCAATCGTTTTAGGTATCAGCCTTGAGCTGGTGGATCAACTTACAAAGACAGGATGTGATGTCGGCTTCAGGGAGATGTGAGTTTCGACACAACGCCACCAGTAGTTGGACGTCTTTCTGCAATCATCATCATCATCATCATCATCATCGTCGTCGTCGTCGTCGTCATCATCGTCGTCGTCATCATCATCATCATTGATGACAATTGGTGGTAACCAGAATACTCACAACGATACGACGTTTATTTTTGTCCAGGACCCGTATGTAAAACTCGAGGTTAATTTAACCCACGGCTACAGGTCTAACCCAGACTAGGACAAAAGAAACCCCGAAACAAAATTAAATATAAAAAAAAGGAAGCGAAGAAAGAAAGACAAAAATCCTTCTATAACGGCATAGGCACCTTGCTGGAATGGACCTGCTTCCTGATTTAAAACAAACAACAACAACAAAAACCAGAACATTTAACCCTAGAGCTAGTTTAGTTCGAGGTTAGACTCTAACCCGGGGCTAAACTCCCAAACCCCGACTTCTACATGCGGGCGCTGAGCGATAAATGCACGGACACTGAGGCAACAGACGCAGCGACCACACTGAGCACGGCTCCAGTAGTGTAAGAACAGTCACAGAATTTTAATGTTCGACACGCTCGCGCAAAGTGTAGAAAATATTGTGTCGCATTAAGAGCTGTACTAATCATCAAGATAGAGTGCTTCGAGCGTACCGGCACACTCACGAGCGAAACTGTCCTAAAACATAAACTGGCTCAGCAAAAATGAAATTAGCCCGTTTAACTATCTCTCTAGAGTCAGTAGTTAGTGCTACATAATCATTTTACTACTGATGCTCGAATGTGTTGGCAACCATGGTCTCAAATTGAAGTCCTGCGTTCAAGTCTTCAAGATAATGGTTCTAACATTTAGCATAAGGCTGTTGTGTTGTGTTGTGTTGTGTTGTGTTGTGTTGTGTTGTGTTGTGTTGTGTTGTGTTGTGGTTTGGTTTGGTTTGGTTTGGTTTGGTTTGGTTTGGTTTGGTTTGTTGTTGTTGTTGTTGTTGTTGTTTTTCTCAGCTTGTGCACGAACCCTGATTTCCGTCAGAAGTGTCTGTAATTTGGCGTTTTTGAAATCGGCTCTCTTCTTCGCCCGTTTGATGTTCATCATCTCTATGTGGTGTTTGTGTTTGATTGTCATCAGGAAACCTGGAAAGAACGAACAGAGACAAATAAAACCTCAGTTGAAAAGGTCAACATGTCATCGCACGTCAAGAATGACAATGATGCATTTCCTTTTCTCTAAACGATGACAGCTATCATCTCAAACTGTGGTTGCTATCGATATATTTGTGACGATAAATCGTGCAAATGTTAGGAAGTGTGGGAAAAATTCAAATGCAGGGCTGTTACTTGAGCGCCCAATACTGGCAACAAATTGTTGTGTACCAAGCTATAACTTACCCGCTTGTCTAATTTAACAGAATTTGGTGTTTTTTTTTCTGCCACAACTCTTTGCCGGCTCCAGTGATGTTCCTCCCTGGTAATGGGTGGAATCCACGGAGGGCTCCTCAGCTGGAGCAATTTTTTTTGATGATGGAGATGAGGATGATGTCAAGATGATGCTATGGAGGTGCGTGTGGTTTGGGACTGCAGGACAGTGCCGCATTCCACGCTTCGTGTCATAAATATCCCGGCATTAACCAGGCCCGGGAACTACGGCACCTGCGGTGCCGGGCTGCCGGCCGTGTAATCATCCACATCATAAGACGTGTCATACCAAGGGAAGCACCCCCAAAGTCGCACCCGTGAAGTGGGTGAAGCTCGGCTGTGTGGCAACAGCCTCCCCATTGGGCCCATAGCACACCCGCTCTGGGTAGGAGCCGACCTAGGTTGGAAAAATCGCTCTTGTCTCGGCTGGGACCCGACCCCGGGATCCCGGTCCATGGTCAGATGTGCTAACCACTACGCAACGGGGACCGGTACTTTAACAGAATTTATGAATTATGATTATATAATTATAATGAATGTAATTGATCTATAAGCACCATGGTATTTGGGCTGCATTTTTCTTGAATTCCCCTCGGGTTTTGCTATTGTGGATGTTGGTTTTCAACGGTTACTTTTTCCTCCTATCGGTTAAAAAAAAGGACATGAAATGGTGTTTTAAAGAACGGAGCGAAAAAATATGTTAACGCCTCCTCCAGACTCTTTTGCACCCCCCCCCCCCCCACACACACACACACACACACACCCACACACACACACACATACAGCATCACAGCATCACTTACTGTTGACAACACACACACACACACACACACACACACACACACACACACACACACACACACACACACACACACACAGTGAGAGAGAGAGAGAGCTAGCTTCACTTACTGTTGACAATACGGACAACCCTCCAAGGCAGGAGCAGAACCAAGATGGTGGTCGCGTCTTTGCCCGTCTCGTACCAACGACTGTCGAGGAACACGAAATCCAACGCGAAAGAGGAGATCACAATGAAGGCATCAAACACCTGTTGACAAAGACGTACACAATGCAGCACACTGGCAAACATTGTTCATCGGGGCCCGCATGTAAAAGTCGGGGTTAGAGAGTTTAGCCCCGGGTGAGAGTCTAACCTCGAACTAAACTAGCTCAAGGGTTAAATTGTTTTGTTTTGTTTTGTTTTTAAATCAGGTGTGTGTGTGTGTGTGTGTGTGTGTGTGTGTGTGTGTGTGTGTGTGTGTGGTGTGGTGTGGTGTGTGTGTGTGTGTGTGTGTGTGTGTGTGTGTGTGTGTGTGTGTGTGTGTGTTATGTCAGTATGTGTTGCAGACTCTTATTAGTTTAGACGGTAATTGTGAAGCGCCTTCAGCTCACCTTGTGGGGATACTGCGTTATATAAGAATATTATTATTATTATTATTTCGACCTAAGTAACGAAATTCTATGCACACTGACTTACCTCAAAACGTTTCTTTAAAAAGCCAGTTCCCATACACAGCAGCTTCAGCAGCGTCTGCAAATATACAGAACACAAGATGATGTCCACAAGCTGTAGGCAAGCAACTCTTTACTTCATTCATTTTGCACACGACTATAGCACGGATATTGACAGGCGTGTGGTGTGCATGCATGCGTGCGTGCGTGCGTGCGTGCGTGCGTGTGTGCGTGTGTGTGTGTGTGTGTGTGTGTGTGTGTGTGTGTGTGTGTGTGTTTATTTTGTCAAATCGTCGGTTTTCTTTGGAATATTTTTTCTTGTTTTATTCTTCTGCTGTTGTTGCTGCTGCTGTGTTCTCTTCTTTTTTGCTAATGGCGGTTCTTGTCCGTTTTGTTGTTGTTGTTGTTGTTGTCTTTTGTAGAAGTAGGGACGGGGTGGTGGTTGTGTTGTTTGTGTTCCAACGTATCATACGATAATTCACGATTTGTTTTATTTATTTTATATTGTTGGGTCAGTTTTCTCACTAAATCACAATTACTATGAGAAGCTAGCGCATGGTGTACGGCAACAACAACAACAACAAAAACTCCAAGACCAATTTCGTTAATGAAACAGGCTGCCATAGTGAGATAAAGGTAGTCAATGCGTGCCCTTCCTTCCCCGTTTCCCGCATGGTATCTTTTTCCGCGTCCTCACGGTACGGCCTGACATCAAAATCGATCAAGCCATCCACCAGATCCTTTGAACCCGGGGCCAGATGGCTAAGAGTAAAGCCTGCTCTTAAACTGGGCACTGCGGCGCGCCACAGTGTTGTCCGCAGTTGTGACACAGTTGTGATTTTGGGCGTTTCCGCTGCTGTGACGTCATCACTGGAGTTACTGGTTGCAGGACATTTCGCCCAGGCATTTTCGACACGCTAAATTTCGCCCAGGAACACACGTCATCATGTTGGTTTGTGTTTAGTATTTATTGGCGAAATTTTCACTCGCCATGACGTCAGTTAACGATTTGTTATTTGACATCATTATTGACGTCATGTCGGAATAGCGCAGCTGGCTGAGACTGAGCTTCGGACTTTCAACGCTCAGGTCGTGAGTTTGAGTCCAGGCTAGGGGCAACAAATTGAGCCGACGTTTTCTTCGCTTCTAACGCTTTGATATCACCTACATGTGGTGTTGTTGTGTACAGGTATTCAAGTAGAAGAGATGCATGTGAACTGTTGCGTGCCAGCCATAGCGAATTGACAAGGCGAGGAACCCGCACTCTTACCAAATAGAGTGTTGTGACATTTTACCCGCAAATGAACCAACCAACCACGCAAAAGGGAAAACTCGTTAGAAAAGGGCTCCTCGGTGGCTCACTGGTCCCAACTGCTTGTGGTCGTGAATGACATGGGCGGTGACATGAGCCTAGCATTCACGACATCCGACTGCCTGGGGTCTCAGAGTCTACCTTTTCTGCTCAACACAGACCACAAGTTTGCTTCGAATCGAATAATACGGTGCGGCGCAAAAAGTAGGAATACTACGCAATATTCTCCCCTCCCCCCCCCCCCCCTCTGCTTTGGAAATGTTCAGCCCACAAAATTCAAAAATACATGCTATTCTAACATCCCGAAACTTAAATTCCTGAGCTGGCCCTTGGCACCACGTGATTGTAATGTGTTCATGTCCAGTGTGTGACAGAATGCGTGTGATTCACGTGAGCGTGCGTGTTGGGGTTAGCTCGCGGCGCTTTGAGCCAAATATTTGGGATAAAGCGCCTATATTAATGCGATTATTATTATTATTATTATTAGGCATGTGTTAATGATTTCAATTTCATGCTTTCATGAGCACGCAGGTGAAATGGGTGTGGTAATGGAATTGTGAGCGTTCCCCTGGTGCCGGAAAGGAACAGTGGCATGTAAGCGTAACACCTTCATTAGATCTTCTATACCCCGAGTTATGTACACCTCAACTAGGGCCAAAGTTTTATGGCGAAACGGAGACATGGACACAAACAACATTTTTTAAGCAGGTGGCACTTTCGCACGACCAAAACAAACAAAAAAACAAAAAACAAAAAACAAAACAACGGTATGGCAGAGAGTGATGTCATCAGGGTGGGTGTTCAGGGGTTTAACGTCCTTTTCCACCACATAGGGTGACGGGGCAACGATGAAAAAGCCAGCACAATATTTGGCCCCAGCCAGGATGGAACTCACGACCCGAGCATTAGAAATCCAACGCTCTACCATGCGACCACCCCGGCTCCCCGTGATGTCATCAGACCGCAAATGAAAATAATATGAAATTACACTGTTTCTCTGGTAAAAGGGTTAGTGGTAGTCAAAGATGGGTCCATCTTCTCCACTTACAGAAACTAATGCTGCCACTTTTATGCTCACAGATCGTTCTGAGCTGTTTTCGTGGTCATCATCATCATCATTAGCTTACTTTACGTCCTATGGCTTTGAGCCCTTAACGACAAGTTGTTCCCGGCATGTGTCTTCGGCTGCTTGGCTGGGCGAGTGACTTTTGGGGGGGGGGGGTTGATATGAGCTGTTTTGCTTTGCTTTGGGCAATGTCAGAGGTTCTCTGCTTGAGTCTCAGATGCCTGGTCTGGTTTGTTTTTCAGTGCCTCGGTCTGTTCTGTCGTCCGTGCGTTTACTTTTGGAGTTTTTGGGGTTTTTTTTTAGTTTTCGTGGTATCTATCATCACACCATTTACACACACCCTGGACAGTGACAGCGTCTGTAATGCTGGCACTAAGGCAGCAGAAGCGTACCCGATGACGCAGCGACCACACTGAGCGCTCCTGGAGTGTAACAACAGTCGTAGAATTCGAATGTTCGACCGCTCGCGCAAAGTAAGAATACAGAATACAGAATACTTTATTGATCCCATATTTGGGAAATTGCAGTTCTGGCCCGCATACTAATAAGACACAAATGATAAACATTTTGATAAAAGAGACTACAAAAATAAGTAAAACAGACAGTAAGATTACTTAAAATCACGAATAAAACACACTAACACATAATAAAATTCCTGTCACAGTCAACACCCATTGATACATCCATTCCGGCATTCACGCTGCACATTCACGCTGCACATGTACTCGCTCTGCTCTCTCTCTCTCTCTACTTAACTTTCCCATCTCGAGTAACGACAGATTTTGCTGTAACACTCCAGACTACATAATTATCATGTTATACGTTCACAAACATAACAATATCGTTGTTCCCGTTATGTGTATGACCTTCAGGTTCAGAAAAAGAAAACTATCTTTCTCTACAGCCATTTGGACTTCCTGACAGTTCCATTTAACGTTTGACGTCACTTGTAATTTTTTGTTTTCCGCCCAGCGTTGATCTACGGGCTCTCTCTCTCTCTCTCTCTCTCTCTCTCTCTCTCTCTCTCTCTCTTGAAACAGTGAACCGGACGTTTACTTCTCGGAAGTAAGAAAGTTTTTTCCAAGCGTCCATTTTGGTGTATAATCTGAATAACCATGTCAGGTGTGTGTGTGTGTGTGTGTGTGTGTGTGTGTGTGTGTGTGTGTGTGTGTGTGTGTGTGTGTGTGTGTGTGTGTGTGTGTGTGTGTGTGTGTGTGTGAGGGAGAGAGAGAGAGAGAGAGAGTAATATTTCTTTCGAGTAATTTTTCTGCATTTTGCCATTCTTTTTCTTTCTTCTCCTTTTTTCTTATATTTCTCTTTTTTTCTCTCTTTTTTTTTTTTGGTAGCAACGGCTGATTGAAAATTAATTACTGTTTGGTTAAATCACTTCCGTTGGAAAATAAAGCGTTCTCTCTCTCTCTCTCTCTCTCTCTCTCTCTCTCTCTCTCTCTCTCTCTCTCTCTCTGTATATTATTAATCATCTAATTCACCACTGCCGACAGACATAAACACGTGTCCTTGGTCAGTGCATGGACATGGAATACATATCGGCTATGACCTGTCTCCCTGCGACACTGGTCTGTCTATGCGGCTACAGAGGTCTTTATTACCATGGTAGGTACACATCATGGCGGTGGGGACAACATTTTAATCGTGCATGAATGACATTGTTGGTTGTTCCACGATCTCTCTCTCTCTCTCTCTCTCTCTCTCTCTCTCTCTCTCTCTGACTTGGCCAGTGTCCATAACCATGACTCCTATCATGCGCTGTTACCGAGAGAAATTTAACGGTGAGCAGACCAGAGCAGACACAAAGCGAATATCAACTTGGCCACACTTCTAGGTGATTTTCCTGATTTTTTTTTTTTTTCAAAATTATGTAAGTAGTTCAAACTATGCACCACGCGTGTTTTCCCCCTCCCCCAAAGTAACGTCAAAATTCAGGGACCCCCTTGGTCCGACAATTATACTCAGAAGGTGTAATTATTGGGCCCCATCTGAAAGTGTTAGACACCGCTTTACTTAAAATTCTTTGGATTACGTACTGGTCTTGTGACTTAACCACACCTTGTACACGTCACATTATGGTCTGGGCGTAACTTTACTACATGAGAATGCGAACTGTCGTCATAATTATTTTTACAAAGTACAAACAAAAATGGCCTTTGCAGTAGACTCGCTTGTATGCAGACACGAGTTACATCCCTTGGGAGCAGGGGCGAACTCAATGAGCAACGGTTTTACGAAAACTTTTTTTTATCCTTTGGTATATTTTTTGTTTGTCAGAGTTGGACACAGAGCCGCAGGACGCACGGATGGATTCACACTCTAACAGCGCAATTCCCTTCATTTCATGAGCAGGTTTGAAAAAACAAATCATGTCATTCACGAAACACACTGTTTTGCCACCGCCGTCATAGTTGCTCTCCGTGGAGTCCGCATTAACGACACCCTCTATAGACACGCCCCACCAACCACACCAGGGTGATGCATTCATGGGAGGAGTATATCGACCCCACGATGCTAGCGTCTTTATGGAATATTTTTGCCTTGACTTAAGCTCTTTGCCTTCTAGGGGTATCAGTTTCCCTGGGAACAACGTCGGCTGAAGCTCGTGAAGGAGGAGACGGTGGATGGACCAATTTATCTGGAGAAAGATACTGAATGTCAGACCGGCGATTTGGGGGGGGGGGGCATGGGGGGTGGGGGGGGGGGGCTTTCTTGTCTGGTGAATCAATATTCACGTTTTTAGCAACAGGGTCACCTGTGTTAAGCCGTGAATGTCAAGCACATGTAATGTTAACTGATTCCTTTAGGGACCTCTCCGGCCTCCGAACCCCTCCCTGTCCCGCCAACCCCGGGCTGTCCCCACCCCACCACCGCACCAGTCCGCAACGACTCTTCTCTCCAAAATCCCTCCCTTCTGACCACTGATGATGAAGTTTTGTTGTTGTTGTTCTTCTTGTTTTTGTCCCAACTCTTTACCAGGTCCAGCGATGACTCCATGAAGGCCATGCGTGTAATGCACGAAGGGTTCGGAAAGTTATCATGCATAATGATGATCCCAGATGGAAAAGGGTTGGTGAGGTGGGGTGGGGGTGGGTGTTTGGGGTTTAACGTCCTTTTCCACCACATACGGGTGATATCAAAGACGGGGCAACGATGAAAAAGCCAGCACAAATATTTGGCCCCAGCCGGGATACGAACTCACGTCCCGAGCATTAGAAGTCCAACGCTCTACCATTCGGCCACCCCGGCTCCCCCCAGATGGAAAAAGAGCCAGACGAAGACCCAAGGAAAGGTGGCGGCGGACAGTGGACAAGGAGCTGAGGGAAAACAAACTGACCTGGGGGACGCTGGAGAAGAAAACTCAGAACAGGCCACAGTGTCGATCTTTGGTGTTGGCCTTATGTGCCAGAGGGCACGAAGAGGATTAAGTAAGTAAGTAAGTAATGGTGAGGATGCGGATAATGCTATGGAGGTCCATGTGCTTGAGACTGCTTGACAGTGCCACATTCCACTCTTCCTGTCATAAATATCCCGGTGTTAACCAAGCCCGGGAAACTACGGCACCTGCGGTGCCGGCCGTGTAATCATCCGCATCGTGAGATGTGTCGTGACTGAGGAAGCACCCCCAAAGTCGCACCCGTGAAGTGGGTGAATCTCGGCAGTGTGGCACCTGCGGTGCCGGCCGTGTAATCATCCACATCCTAAGACGTGCCATACCAAGGGAAGCACCCCCAAAGTCGCACCCGGGAAGTGGGTGAAGCTCGGCTGTGTGGCAACAGCCTTCCCACTGGGCCCATAGCACACCCGCTCTGGGTAGGAGCCTACCTAGTCAGGAAGAACCTCGCTCGCTTCGGCTTGGAATCGAACCCGGGTCTAACGGTTCATGGTCCGAAGTGCAAACCACTGCACTACGGGAGCCAGCGATAACGAGGTTTTCACCTCTAGTTGTCCATCTATCATAGCCGTCGTCCTGCTCGTCCGTTGAAACGACGAGTAGATTCTTTTGTACAGGAAAGGTAGTTCTATGTCCTGAATGACAAGTGGAGCTACTCAGTGTTTTGTTGCTCACCAAAGAGAACTAATAGGCAAGTAGACGCTGCAAGGGAGAGAACTGTGCCTGTATGGGGAGAGTGATCACGACCTAGCAGTTCCCAGCACAAAAAAGTGCAAGGGGGGGGGGGGGATAGACTAAAGGAAATTGAGAGGAGGCAAGACTGGTGAAGACCCCTACCCCCCCCCCCACCTCACCCCCAAGGGGAGCCCTATCACGCAGCATGTCCCTCGCGGCTCTATGTTTTTATTTATTCAGTTACGCGTGTTTTTGGAATTGGCTCTTGGTTTTTTGGGTAACTGTATATTCTGTATTGCCGGAAGCGCGTATTGTCGCACGCAAAGCAGGATTAACTTCCTCGTTTATCGGTGAACGGCAATTTCAAGCTATCTGCTGGAAATGGAACGTCAGGTATGCACTTGTGCGTTTACCAAACTAATGCTGTTTAAACAGCGTATGCCTTTCGATCCAATTCGCATGTTACTAAGAATTACGTATAGTGTTTGTGGTGCGAAACTTGCGCAGCTGTTGGTACTGCCCTGAAGCGATCTGCTTCTAACAGCGTGCCATCCTCTTTGTTATCCACTCTGATAACTACACAGATTTCGGAGCGTCCTCTATAAATCCATCATTTTGCAGTCGTTCCACCCTCCACCGCTCCAGCCACCACACTCCACCCCCTCACATTCACCCCACCCCCTCCGGCACCCACTCCCCTGCCCTCAAAACTTGCTTTTTACACTAGTAACTTGTCAAGCCCTTTCGTCCTTCAGTTTGATCACTACCGTTTTTGAACGTGTACTAAAACGCCACTGATTTACATTCGTTCCACCCCCACCTCTCCAGCCACAAGCACGGTTCATCCTCCCCCCCCCCCCCCCATGTTGCTCTTTACACTAGTAGTATGTCAAACCCAGCATCCTGCTCAGTCCACTCTGATCACTACTAGTTGTTTAAACGTGTCCTATAAGACACCATTTACATTCGTTTTATCCCCCACCTCTCAAGCCACAAACAGACTGCACCCCCTCACTCCCCCTCTTCGCCCCCACAACCCCTCCCCTCCACCCCCCCATCCCCCTCCCCCTCTTCCAATCCTGCCACCCTTCCCACCCGTCCTGAAAACTTGACCTTTGTGTTCAACCTGTTGGTGCCACGCTGACAGAGTGGCGGCCGGCCAAGACTTGATTACTTCTGACTTGTTTTTATGCGGGGCACGTTCAGGACAATATTGCTGACGTGATTCGTGATCCAGCAACGGGCGGCTGACCGCCTGAACGTGCCCGCGGACCCGCCCAATTGCAAATCCTGGGACAGCGTTTTTCGATTTTAAGGGAAAATACGACCCTAGTTTTGGCTTTTCAGGGGGTGGAAATGAAGGGGGGGGGGGGGGTAACAGTCCGTGCGCAGTATTTGACTTTGGAGCGGCGGGATCCATGCTGCCGTCAAACTTAAAAGATCAATGATTGTCTGATCGTGAGATGACTGTCAAAGAAGTGTTACTTTTCTTTCCCTCGGGAGTTGCCCACGTTCAGCTTCTGTCAACTGCTCACAAATTACAGCAACACCCTGTCCATGCTTGAGTAAATAGAGAATTTACATATATTGCACAATAAGTCTATTATTTTCAATTCTGAGTCCGGTTGTGTGTGTGTGACTACGTGTTTGTTGGCGGCGGGAGAGGGGGAGGGGGTGTATATAGGAGTGAGAAGGGGAGGTAAGACGATCTGATTTTAACACATTTCGTGCCGCACACGCTAGTATCCCATGTTTTGACTCTTTTTTCGGTTTTGGCCCTGTACACGAAAATCAGGGAAGACGGCTCTTATTGCAGCAGATTTGTGATTTCTGTTACACAAGACACACAATAAACACACACACACACACACACACACACACACACACACACACACACACACACACACACACACACACATGGATGAGTGGTTGGGTGTTTGGGAGCTTTACGTCCTTTTCCACCACATACGGGTGATATCAAAGACGGGGCAACGATGAAAAAGCCAGCACAAATATTTGGCCCCAACCGGGTTACGAAAGCCCCCCCCCCCCCCCCCCCCCCCCCCCCCCGTTTTTATTGGCTTACAATCTTAATTTTTCTTCTTCTTTTTTTCTTTTTTTTCCGAGCCGCTGTGAGCCCAAAGACGCTTTTCCATTCTATACCTGTTATTTAATGGACGATAAAGTATGTTTGAATTCAAATTTGAATTTGAACTCACCTCGACTACCATGAAGGAGAGAATGACGAGGCTGACGATGTGTAGCGTGGTGGAGGCCTTGTGCACCCGCCGGTACTCCTTGTTGTAGTGACTGTGCTTGGTGTCGTTCTGCTCCACGTGGTCTGGTGCATACTCCGCCACCAGGAAGAAACTGTCCTTCACGTTGTTTATCTCCAGCACAAACAGGTCCCTGATGTCGAACTGCTGTGGCGGAGTACTGCCGTTCGACCCGGCCGGGGTGCTGGACCCGGAAGCGTAATAGTTTCGGTTATCCTGCGCCGCAGGCGCAGAAGTGGACCGTTGACTACTGCCACTTCCGGCTCCAGAGTCGGCAGCTTCAGAACCATCAGGGTTGGAGGGCGGTTCTTGCCTGTCTTTGTTATCGTTTTCACTTCCGCTCGTCGTTTTACTCACACCTACAGCACCGGAAGTTTGGTCGCTTGCGCATGTGCATGGGCAGCGCGAGCATTCCAGTTCCTGCTCGGATCTGAGCACTATGTGATCCCGAATTTTGTATATAACGTCCTCCATAGTCCGGCCTTCAAACGAGGCAAACTGTTCAGGGTACTTCCCCTTGAGGTACTCCACGAAACGAAGCAGCTCGTTTTCTTCATTCTCAAAGCGGACTGCACGAAGAAGAAAAAAACCCAAACACATGTACTGGTAAATGAGAAACACGAACAACAACAACAAATCCTATATGATTACTATATCTTTGCAAAAATCCTTCATGCACACTTCATTTACTACATGTCTGAGACGTTGTCTGAAGGGTTCCTGACGTTGCCTTTTTTCTACAAAATTACTGAATCGCACCCTCAAGAAGCCTCGGGGACACAGTTTGTGACGCAAGTGAAACGTTTACTTCTGATTCGATAATGACAAAGGAGGCTTCCAAAACGTGAATCATTTACTGTTTAAAAAAAATCTTCAATGTTTCCGATTGAAAATTAACCATTTTATGGCTAAATCTTTTCCTCCGTTGAAAAATAAGGTTCGTTCGTTCGTTCGTTCGTTCGTTCTCTATCTAGGAACAGAAAGTTTCATTTCATCTCTCTCTCTCTCTCTCTCTCTCTCTCCTCTCTCTCTCTCTCCCCCCCCCCGTTATACCCCCAAACACCCACTCGCCTACCCTCTCTCTCTGTGTCTCTCTCTCAATACCAGTATTCAACCGATATCTCTCGAGCGCAAAGCTTACAGGCAACGAATGGGTTGTCCAGATATATCTGGCATGACAGAATGGGCGCGGTCCGCTTCTTCTTATCAAGCAAACACCACTCTGCCGGTTGACAAATTGTATTTCTCGTTTTGCAGAAATTGGTGGCTTCGCCATTTAAATTTATAAACCTTACGATATGTCCACGCTGACAGGCTGTTGCCACAACCACTCACAGTAACTTTTAATATGTTCTTTCTTCTTTCCTTTCTTCTTCCTGCTTTTTTTCTTTTCTTTCTTTTTTATGTCTTTACATTTCAACCCGGTTTTTTTTTCATGCCAATTTCTCCGCCATTATTTAACGTAAACTGGTTCAGATGAGCACGTACATAAGTTTTTACTTGTTGTGCGCTCTTTACAATGTAATGTTATTTACTGTTTGACGGTGGTCCTTCAACGAATAAAAAATGTTTAAACCAAATTCGTGACCAACTTACATTTGATGCCTTGAAGGTCCACCATGAGTTCGGCCAGTACACAAGCGCACTCTATGACGACCAGTGTACAGATAGCCAGGAGCACGGGGCGGCTGTTGATGTACTTGAGTGTACGGCGCCGACACCTGAAATACAGTAATCATTAACTCTTACCAGTTCAGCCATTTAGACAAAAGTGCTCCCAAACACCACCACTCAACATTCTAGGGTAATCATCATCATCATCATCATATAATGAGTATTTAAGGGACGACCTCCCTCCCGCAGGAGCTCAGGGCCCGTATGTAAAACTTGAGGTTAATTTAACCCACGGTCACGGGTCTAACCCAGACTAGGGCAAAAGAATCCCCAAAACAAAAAATGAATAAAAAAGGAAGCGAAGAAAGAAAGACAGGAATCCTTCTATAACGGCATAGGCACTTTGCTGGAATGGGCCCGCTTCCTGATTTAAAACAAAACCAACAGAAAATTTAACCCTAGAGCTAGTTTAGTTCGAGGTTAGACTCTAACCCGGGGCTAATCTCCTTAACCCCGACTTTTACATGCGGAGCCAGGGCGCCTTACAGTCGACAAGCCCTCACTCACACAGAAACACACGCAACATTCCTCCACACATACATTTAACTACAAACACATAATGTGCAGCATCATACACGGCCTCCGCTGCCCCAGGCTTCTACACACACACACACACACACACACACACACACACACACACACACACACACACACACACACACACACACACACACACACACACACACACACGCACGCACGCACGCACGCACGCAACCAGCAAGATGATAATGTGGCAACAGCTACTGGTTGAGGGTCATTTTTTTTCTCTCTCTCAAACTTGCAGACTTGCTGGTCTTCTCTGAATATTTTTAGTGCCACTAAACAGAATACTTCAAGATTTATGCAGACATTCTTTGTCAGGGACTGGTGCTAAACCATCTGACTTAGAGTCGGATATTAAGGGGAGTGAACTGGTAGGAGTTCATCCATCGTATCGTTGACAAGATTCTGTGAGCGCCATGAGAAGCAAAGTGTTAATCTTGTATAACAGGTCTTGTAAATCTTTGTCACCAGTATGATCTTGGTGTGACGTGGACCTGAAAAAACGCATCCATACTTCCAGGTTATTTTGGAACTCTGTCTTCAGCCCTCACTGCCCCAGGTTTAAAGCCCACCTGAAGGCCGCCAAGTTTTTAGTAGTTTAGCGAGGCGACTACTCCTTTCGTTTAATTTGTAAGATTCTGGGAAAGGAGAGAATTTCTCGTAGCTGGAATTTCTCGTCCGAATTACGCCACGTTGAAGTGGATTGTACAGTACCTTGTCTGTGGTAGTCGAGACCTATCCTGAATTAAACTACTACTGACATTGTTTTCCCTTAACGCTGGGGTTTCAAGTGATTGCATAACAGCATGCAGTAACTGATTTCCCTCGTTTGAAGTGAAGCGTGACGACCTCAGTGAAAGTCTTCCTTTTTTCATTTTTCTTTGAAGTGGTGTATCATTCCGCCAGTCTGTCGCACGCTTCCGGTAATTTCTTTCAGATCAGGCCAGACATAACAACCTGTAGTTTCGGAAAGTGCATGATTAGAAATCCTTCTTGAATCGGCCCAAGTTAGCCCCCTCACAAAACACACACACACACACACACACACACACACACACACACACACACACACACACACACACACACACACACACACACACACACACACACACACACACACACACCGAAACTGGAAGATGTGGGCAACCTTCGTTTTTTTTGTTTTGTTTTTTTTTTAACCGCGCGGCCAATCACATTAACGGAACAGCGTTTGCATACACATGCCGCTCCATCGTTTTGCGGTCCTCCCTAACTTTTTGGCTGTTAGTCGCGCCAGCGAGGCACTTGTGTAGATCGATAGCTCATTCTGACGGAGGAAATGCGTGTAGATGTCGGCTTCGTTTTCCACTTTTGCCTGTACATGTTCCAATCATTCTGAGATCAGTTACACTTTTTTGTGCAGTGTCGTAGTTAGTGATTGTGTTCTGTATTTTAACCCCGGGTTGTTGTTGTTGTTGTTGTTGTTGTTGTTGTTGTAGGTATGTTTTATTTTTATATTTTATGTTGAACCGAGCGCGCGCGCACACACACACGTAATAGGAATTTTCTCTCTCTCGCGCGCACGCACACACACACACACACACACACACACACACACACACACACACACACACACACACACACACACACACACACACACACGTACGCACAACACAAGACAGAGGCAGAAACAGACACATTCATAACTGCAGGCAATATAAATGTAATCAAAATGCAGCAACGTGTATGTGTGCGCGTTACACCACGACTTAAAAGACTTTTTTTGTGGAGCTTATCAGTCAATACACTCTATATACTGAACCATCAACTTTTAACTGGCTCTACTACAACCATATACTGAAATTATTTGTTAAAGATAGAAACAGAAAGGGGGAAAACTTAAGAAATAATGAAAATTTAATGAGATCCCGAAAGGAAAAGTGGTGAACAACAGGAAAAAAAATAAACAAAAATAAATGTAAAGCGTAATGTTGATGTAAAACATCAATGAAAACTAATCTTTTGATATATGTGACTGCTTTGCACGACGAGGCCATTTCAACGTCGAACGAAGGTAATCATATTTCAAAATAGAATCCGCGCGAAGACGCTATCCATTATAACCACAGGCACATCACTGACTCCCACAGACCTAAAAAAAAAAAAAGATAGACCCACCGCCGCACGCTGCCACCGCTGCTTGCGAGTGTCGCTATCGCGGCCATCTTGTGAATACCAGAACTCAGACGCTCTGTGTACAGGACGCCTCGTTCGAAACACAAAGTTCTTTAGAAAGACGTCGTCAGAAATGTGACGTAAGATAAAGCGGACCAATGCTATGCGCGCTATGTAAACACCTGATAGCGTCTGGCACTTCCAGGTACTCGCAACATGGCGCGCGGCGGCATCACACTTCCAGCACAGCAGGGGGTCTATCTTTTTTAGGTCTGTGCTGACTCCCGATCCAACGACGCCCGAATGATAAATTGCATTGATGTCAGCATCACGTGTTTCAGTCTCAGCGCGTCTTGCACCATACCTGGATTTATAAAAAAAAAAAAAAAAAAAAAGAAGAACGCGTTGTTTATGGTGTTTTTTTCCTGCAGTAGAAATGCGCTGGATCCTACAACATTCACAACACGCCCATACACCCGTCCTAGTCGATGCTTTGTCTTCTTTTTCTCTCGCCTTGTTTGTTCAGAGAGTTTTATGGAACATGGTTATGTCCTTGAAATGCGGCTCACTGTAGAAACAAGTATGATGAGTCGATACGATTATATGATTATATGCCCCGATATTGTACGGTTATATGATTATATACCCCGATATTATACGGTTACATGATTATATGCCCCGATGTCCGAACGTCTGGTGTAATCACTGGACATTTTATAACCAGAGAGGAATTCGTGTTGTTGTTGTTGTTGTTGTTGTTGTTGTTGTTGTTGTTGTTAAACGACGTTGTATTGTGTAAGTTTCTAAGGATTGGAAAACTGGAAGTTAAACGGCAAGCCCGTACTATTCTGTTTGACTAAATACAGATGCCACAAAACAAGCAATTTTTGTTAATACCACACACACACACACACACACACACACACACACACACACACACACACACACACACACACACACACACACACACACACACACACACACACACACTAAAAGGAGAGAGAGAGAGAGTTCCAATCCAGTTAGGAAGAAACTACATGTACCCAATGAATCACTTCGTGACGTAAGAAACTCATAAAGCCTTCCATATCTCGTCTCAGTCCGCGTCTCCCGCAGTTTCGTATCCGACGACGAAAGAGCCTAATTATTCACGGTTCCGCTCGCCAATGAGACCTGTTTCCAAACGCGGCGTTGCTTTTGTTTGCATCCAATCTTTTCTGTCTGAGTAGACAAACGCAGAACTGGGCCTGAGCTGGTTTTCCCTCTCTACTCAAAACAGATCAGACAGTCTGAGGCGCGCGGGTCAGCTAATCTAGTGGACGTAAGACGGGTTTGATTAGCTTGTGTTTGTAGGAGGCCTGGCCACACGCGAGTTTCTACACAGTCCGCGTAAACTCATAGAAAACATCTATAGAATTTAAAAAAAAAAGTCAGATCCCGCGATGACAAAGTAGGTGCTCTCACGATGCATAAAACGCCAGAATACCTGAGAACTATACGGATAAGAATGTGAACCGAAAAAAAACAAAACAAAAGCCTTCAATATTCTACAA
>JACVVK020000346.1:472500-505000 GCA_018292915.2 Batillaria attramentaria | reverse complement strand
GTTTCAGACCGTGTCTGAGGCTGGGCGAAGCCATCCCAAAACAGGACGCGCTGTGGTCCGCTAGACATCGAGACAACATTGGAAATCGAAGGACGGTATATTTGATTCCCCCGACGCCTGCTTGAAAAGTCCCTGACTCATGGTTTTCCACCATGACTGGCTGGAATCTTTTGCGAGGAGATTCGATTTTTGGGAGGGGGTTGTATAAAGGAAACTTGTTGATGCTGGCTTGAGCGTCGATGTAAGTGTAGACTTTTGGTGTGTGTGTGTGTGTGTGTGTGTGTGTGTGTGTGTGTGTGTGTGTGTGTGTGTGTGTGTGTGTGTGTGTGTGTGTGTGTGCGCGTGTGTGTGTGTGTGTGTGTGTGTGTGTGTGTGTGTGTGCGTGTGTGTGTGTGTGTGTGTGTGTGTGTGTGCGCGCGTGTGTGTGTGTGTGTGTGTGTGTGTGTGTGTGTGCGTGTGTGTGTGTGTGTGTGTGTGTGTGTGTGTGTGTGTGTGTGTGTGTGTGTGTGTGTGTGTGTGTGTGTGTGTACGAGAGAATTTCTATTACGTGAAAGAGAGAGGTGAAGAAGAAGAAGAAGAAGAGAGAGAGAGAGAGAGAGACTAGAACTGTTTGCCATACAGATCCGTTTTCGTACTTTGCGTTGCAAAGACGTCTCTCACGTACAAACTGAAACATCCAAAATATCAACAATAAATCGCGAACACACACACACACACACACACACACACACACACACACACACACACACACACACACACACACACACACACACACACATACACACACACACACACACAGAGCTAAGCCACCAGGTCTTTGATTTTTCATTGGTACAGTCAGTACAGCGAAAATCGGCTTCATATCCCTACCCCCCCCCTCCCCCGACCCCAGTTTCTCTCAAATTCCCCCTTCTCCATCCCCGCCTTCCCCATTCCCTCCTCCCTGCCGCCCCCCCCCCCTCCCTCCCCCATGCGGGGTCCATAAAGAAATCATAAGTTTAACAACTGACCAGGGTTATACACCTAAAGCTCTCTCTCTCTCTCTCCCTCTCTCTCTCTCTCTCTCTCTCTCTCTCTCTCTCTCTCTCTCAACCACTCCAGTATACCCCTGTCAAACAAGCCCCGCTATTCGGTGATTGAACGATGGCTGTTCCACAATTTGGTAAAACCAATCCCGGACCATCACTAGTGGAGAGGCAGCGAATTTTGACCAACATACTACACGGGGGTCAGTCACCGCGGCGGACGGTGCTATCAGTGCTACACTATTCAGACGTTTTGACGACGATTGCGCATGTTTGAAGTACGAGTATACCCCCCCCCCCACCCCCCACCCCCCTGTCTCACCATCGTAGTAGCGTTTTAAGTCGTTTCTTGGCTGATACACAGCTCCTTTTCGTTCACACAGGCAAAATGAAATGTAGAAACACAGCAGCACCTCTTCAGTTTTTCCTCTCCGTTCCCTGTAGTAGCACCAAGTGTTTCCATTTTCAAGTCTGAGTACCACCGGAAAACGTAAGCTGGATTTCGGCTGATCTGTGTGAGAGAAGTGGACCGTTTATCGATCAGGGCCCGTATGTAAAACTCGAGGTTAATTTAACCCACGGTTACGGGGCCTAACCCAGACTAGGACAAAAGAAACCCCGCAAAAGCAAACTTAAATTTAAAAAAAAAAGGAAGCGGGGAAAGACATACAAAAATCCTTCCATGACGGCATAGGCACCTTGCTGGAATGGACCCGCTTCCTGATTTCAAAAATAAATAAATAAATAAATAAAATAAAATAACCCTAGAGCTGGTTTAATTCGAGGTTAAACTCTAACCCGGGGCTAAATTCCCTAAACCCGACTTTTACATACGGGCCCTGAAAACGAGTTTCGTTGAACAGGCTAATTCCATCTTAGCTGAGCCAGTTTATGCTTTGGAAGTGTTTCACTCGTGAGTGCCGACTATTTGCTGGGAATACTCTATCGTGATGATTAGTACAGCTCTTAATGCGATACAATGTTGTTTACACTTTGCGCGAGCGGTCCAACAATTCACTGAAATTCTCCGACTGTCGTTACACTACTCGAGCGCTCAGTGTGGTCGCCGCGTCATCGAGTACACTTCTGTTGGCTCAGCGCCAGAATTACAGACGCTGTCACTGTCAAGGTGTTTAAGTAGTGTGATGATATATGACAGTTCCGAACAATCTGTGAGAATAACAATGGTAACTCCTTTCACACAGTATGGCAAAGTAAGGACGCGTTCATGCCAATATATGGTATGGTATGGTATGGTATGGTATGGTATGGTATGGTAGACTTTTCCTCGGCGCACATATCAATCTCTTCTGAAATGCTCATGGCGCTTCAGGGCTGAAGGACGAATCAGTGAAAGCCTGCTGCCCCTAAGCGCTGCTTTATGTGCAAACTTTCACCCCGCTTTTCAGGTTGGTGCGTGCGACAGTATTTCTGTTTTCCACGCCACCGGCCACAGCCTACTCTTCTCCGAAAGATAATGTGGGATTTGTAGCGTGCAGGTTACAGACCAGTAGTAGCTTCCGGGTCATGTAGTAAGAAGTACGCTAAATATAGTAAAAAGCTTTGTCCCTTTTACATTTTGTGTGCAGAGTAAAAAATGGTAATCTGGTGCTTTTTGTTGGCTTTGTAAACAAGTTTCATGCCAGGTAATAGTAAAATTAGGGGAAAATGAGGCTGGCTTGTGGACTATTTGTATTCATGCGCGGCTGGCACAGGAACCAGCAGACGACCGTGGAATGAGGGGGTATGTGGGCGCTGCCAACATTGCTAAAAAACGGAATATTGGAATTTGTTGAAATTTACTCTACACATGAGTCAATGGCTACCTGATTTTGGTGATTTTTATGGTGAATTTTAAAGCATTTGTAGGGTGTCATCTGCAACCTTATGTGTAAGAGGAATATATAGCGTTTTCCTCCCAAAATGCATCTATGGTACGTAGCCTGCACACTTGATATTTGTGTACGCGAGGGCGGGACAGGCAAATCTGAACGTGATTTTTGACTCGATTTGGTAAAGAAAAATACTATCCAAAAATCCGGCCGGATTCTCCAGGGAATTTGAACCGGGCGGCACAAACACATGGCTTCACAAAAGAGCAATCGAGAGCAAAACTGTTTAATCGAAGCTGCTGCACCAAAAACGTCACCCGCCGTGCTGACTGATCCCCCGTGATAACGCGTGATTTGCCGACGGTGCTCTGCGCAGTGTCTGAATGGCGGTTCTCAATCCACTCTGCATGATCCGAGTCCGCCTGGCCCACGCATGAAAGAGGGATATATGTGTCCATTTCTGACATTTGAAAAATTAGATCAATTTCTCTGTTTCAGTCTGTTGGGAATTATGATATTAGCTTGCACTATATTCAGACCGAGTAAGAAGTTAAGCCGGCCTGGCTCGCGCAGTGACGTATTATAAGATTTCTTACGGGGAGAGTGTGGGTACAATTTGCAACTTACGGAAACATTGTATACTGGTTGCATTCAAATCGTGACAGGCGACTTATGCAGGGAATTGATGGAAATTTCAATAGAATTGTTGTAAATAAGTAGGCGATTTGAAGAAAAAGACCTTGGTTTTTGATGTCTCATTGTGCAGTCAGGACAAGTCCTGATTACGAAGGTTTTAACTTCAGTGAATCTACTGTAATTCACGTTCCGTCACTATGTGGGTGGATAGCATGAATTTTAGTTGCCCTTTTCCTAGTCCAGGGAGAAAGTGATTGCATAGAAAATGTAGGCTGGTCGTAATTATGACAAGCTCAGACAGTGTGACATTTCGAATAATTGTCATTGTTTTTCTTGTGAGGGTAAGAGTCTCTCTTTGTGCGTGCGTGCGTGCGTGCGTGCGTGCGTGCGTGTGTGTGTGTGTGTGTGTGTGTGTGTGTGTGTGTGTGTGTGTGGTGTTATTATGGCTGATGTGCGTGCGTTTGTGTCTGCCTCAGTGCGCGGTGTGTGTGTGTGTGTGTGTGTGTGTGCGTGTGTGTGTGTGTGTGTGTGTGTGTGCGTGCGTGCGTGTACGTGTGTGTGTGTGTGTGTGTGCGTGCGTACGTGAGTGTGTGTGTGTGTGTGCGTGCGTGCGTGTGCGTGCGTGCGTGTGTGTGTGTCCCACAGACCTAAAAAAAGATTATCTTTTTTTAGGTCTGTGGTGTGTCCCCACACTGACTACGTGCGTGTGTGCGCCCAGGAAGGTCAAAGTCCAAAGTGATCACAGAAGCCACCATTGAGCCAGTTGTCTGACCGCTCGCTGTTTCATTATCACTACCAGCATCAAGTCCACACGTCTGCCTGCTGCACCGCAACACCAACAACGCCGCTATCAGCTGTGTAAGGAAAGTGGAGCACCAAGGAGAGTAATGAGCCACTAGTGTTCAGCTGAAGGTCAGAAACGCTGCATCTTCAGAGATTATCTGGAGACGTGTGTAGGAAGAAATACCAACCAAGCGTTTACCAATCAGCCAACACAGATAACAAAAGATTGCGATGGGAGTGGGTCGCAGGAATATATGAAGAACCAAAACTTATTGGGTTCCAGATGTGTGCGTATATTCCAGTGTGGATTTTTGTGGTTCTCGTTTGATTTAGCTTGAGGGTGGGTGGGTGTTTGGGAATTTAACGTCCTTTTCCACCACATACGGGTGATATCAAAGACGGGGCAACGATGAAAAAGCCAGCACAAATATTTTTGTCCCAGCCGGGATATGAACTCACGACCCGAGCATTAGAAGTCTAACGCTCTACCATTCGGCCACCCCGGCTCCCTGATTTAGCCTTTGAAAGAAGGTCACCAAAATGATGGTAAAATAAAAAGAAGAAGAACGATGACGATGATGCTGATGCTCGTGATGACGACGACGACGACGACGATGATGATGATGGTGGTGGTGACTGAATGCAAGACTCTAACTCTTGGCTATGAGTGTCATTTTGTGCGACCAGTTCCGACAACTCTGTCACTCCTCCCCTCACCCAACCCCCTCCTCCCACATCAGCTCCTTCCATTAACACTACTACACCCTCACCCTCCGGCCCCCCACACTCACACCGCCGCCTCCATCACCATCTCCATCGCCATCACAGCAATAACACACACACACACACACACACACACACACACACACACACACACACCTTCCCCGCCAATATCACCCACCAACACCGCCGCCACAACTACAACTACAACCACAACCACCGCCACCATAACTACAACCACAACCACAACCACCAATGACGCCGCACTCATCTGTCCCACGAGACACGACACGACAAAGCGGTTACACTGACAGCCACCTCCAAACGTTTCCCGGTGTAGCAGTCCAGATTATACCCCGCCTGGAGTATACCCCCCGTATAAATTGGCCTAGCCCAGACTATCCCCCCGTATAAACTGGCCTAGCCCAGACTATACCCCCGTATAAACTGGCCTAGCCCAGACTATACCCCGGGGTGTACTCTGGCCTAGGCTCGTTTAACCCTCTCCTGCCCCCTTTAACCCCCCCTACCACGGACGACCAGAGAGAGAAACAGAAACGTCTTTGCTTGAATGTTGCACGCGTTTGCAACTCTATGTTCAATGACGACGTGTGGCACCCGTGAGCGGTTCTATAGTTTTCTTGTTTCCTTCCTGTTACTTTATTTTTGTTAAATCTGTGTTGTAATTGTCCTAATGCACCCAGATAGATAGATAGATAGATAGATAGATAGATAGATAAAGGGAAAGAGTGTCTTAAGGTGCCTCTGCAGGGAAATTGTGTAAACTTGCAATGCTAGTATCTCATAATGCACAAGACAAACCGCTTCATTCTGAAAAGAGCAAAGAGCCAAGTGGAGTTTCCTCAGAGTCACATAGTAATTTTTTTTTTAATGCACTTTAAAATAGAACTAGACCCAAATTAACAACAGCCAGGGTTCTCTTGGTGTAATGATAACATTAGTCTACTTGAATGGCAAACGCTCAAAACCACATTGAAGTGGCCGCTTCTGTTTTCAATGTGGAAGCAAACTTCGCTTGTCTCCTTTAGTGAAAACCTTGCGAGATATCGCATCCAGCGCATATTGGTGCCCACCGTGGTATAGATGTAAATGTTATATGCAAGAAAGTTTGCTGTGGTGAGAATTTCAACGGCAGTAGCCCAAGTGCCATCATATTGCATTCTTTCTCTTGTCTGCAACATTTTTGATGTCGTAGATGTAGTCCGGATATTTTTTGTCTTCGTTCTTTTTGTTGGATAAAATTTCAAAATCTGCTGGTATAGGCAATCATCCATCTCGGCTTGACAGGTTGAGAACAACTGACACAAAAACCGCACTTGACACGCAAACGGCCGTGTGCAAACACTTTAGTGAACTCCGTTTACAGGTGGGTATATTCCGGGCAGGAGGGGGTGAATCCGTCCTGGGCTGATCTATACCCAGGGGGTTGAACCGGCCTAGGCTACTTTATACCCGAGGGTATAAAGTAGCCAGGGGTATACTCCGGCCTGTTACACCGGTAGTAACACACGGGGTGTAGACAAAATGGACGTAGGTGTTACCAGTGCATCACCAAAATTGTATTGCGAAACTGTACCACCGAATGTTTATATTTTCAAATCTCAGTAGCACAGCGTGTTTCCAAACAGCACCACCGAATGTTTCCGTTTTCAAATTTGAGTAGCACAGAGTGTTTCCAAACAGTACCACCGAATGGTTCCGTTTTTTCAAATCAGTTTGAGTAGCACAGAGTGTTTCCAAACAGTACCACCGAATGGTTCCGTTTTTTCAAATCAGTTTGAGTAGCACAGAGTGTTTCCAAACAGTACCACCGAATGGTTCCGTTTTCAAATTTGAGTAGCACAGAGTGTTTCCAAACAGTACCACCGAATGGTTCCGTTTTTTCAAATCAGTTTGAGTAGCACAGAGTGTTTCCAAACAGTACCACCGAATGGTTCCGTTTTTTCAAATCAGTTTGAGTAGCACAGAGTGTTTCCAAACAGTACCACCGAATGGTTCCATTTTCAAATTTGAGTAGCATGGAGTGTTTCCAAACTGTACCACCGAATGTTTTCATTTTCAAATCTGAGTAGCACTTAGTGTTTCCAAACAGTACCACCGAATGTTTCCATTTTCAAATTTGAGTAGCATGGAGTGTTTCCAAACTGTACCACCGAATATTTCCATTTTCAAATTTCAGTAGCACAGCGTGTTTCCAAACAGTACCACCGAATATTTCCATTTTCAAATTTCAGTAGCACAGCGTGTTTCCAAACAGTACCACCGAATGTTTCCATTTTCAAATTTGAATAGCACAGAGTGTTTCCAAACAGTACCACCGAATGTTTCCATTTTCAAATCTCAGTAGCACACGTGTTTCCAAACTGTACCACCGAATATTTCCATTTTCAAATTTCAGTAGCTCAGCGTGTTTCCAAACAGTACCACCGAATATTTCCATTTTCAAATTTCAGTAGCACAGCGTGTTTCCAAACAGTACCACCGAATGTTTCCATTTTCAAATTTGAATAGCACAGAGTGTTTCCAAACAGTACCACCGAATGTTTCCATTTTCAAATCTCAGTAGCACACGTGTTTCCAAACAGTACCACCGAATGTTTCCATTTTCAAAATCTCAGTAGCACGGCGTGTTTCCAAACAGTACCACCGAATGTTTCCATTTTCAAAATCTCAGTAGCACAGCGTGTTTCCAAACAGCACCACCGAATGTTTCCATTTTCAAATTTGAGTAGCACAGAGTGTTTTCAGCTTTACTACAATGCAAAAACGTGTGCTTTACGTGAGGGCAATACTAATAGTCGTCGGACCGTTCGAGTCGGTGCACCACCGGAAACACTCACTATTTTGACTACACCCCAGGACCATCCAGACGCAACTCGGTACCATCGGGTTTCACTGCGCTTACCCTCTGCACTGACCCGAAATCGGCTAGCCGAGGCCTACGCCGAGACAGGTGAAGGGAAAAAAACAAACAACAACAACAACAAAAAAACTCCGTGACAAGGAAAGTGGACAGTTCTGAACAACTTTGTGGTCAACGTGGTATTTCACAGTGTACACAGAAGCGGTGAGTTCTGTCGCATTCACCAGCACAGTACATTTTCAGCCAGTTTCAGGGATTATTGCCTGCATGAGTTGTCTCCCGTGCATACACAGAACCCGCAGCATGCATGCATTATTCGTGGCAACCTTGTGCTCTGACACGAAAAATGCGGAAAGGGAGACAACTCATGCAGGCAATAAATCACTGAACAGGTTGAAAATGTACTGTGCTGCGACAGAACTCACCGCTTCTGTGAACACTGTGAAATAGCACGTTCAGTGACCACAAAGTTGTTCGGAACTGTCCACTTTCCTTGTCACCGAGTATTTAAGTTTTTTTCCTTCTTAGGTATCACTTGTCTCGGCGCAGGTCTCGGCTAGCCGATTTCGGGTCAGTGCAGAGGGAAAGCGTACTGAAAGCCGATGGTACAGAGTTGATCCAGACGTCCCCAGCACGATCAGGTGATAATGGATTGATGGTGTAGTCACTGGCGACGAGGTTTGCGCGACCCATTCTTCACGTTAGGCGTAAATGGATGCATTACCAGGGCTGCCTGTAGGTGTTACATCTCTCTTAACTATGTCTAATTAAGGGATAATTTGCCACGGGGGGCTTTTGTTCTCCAACACACTGTTCACGGGTGTGGGTGGTGAATATCGAAAGCGCTTTGTGCACCTCTCTGAGGGAGGATTTACAGTAGGGATTTTTTTGTTTATTTGTTTGTGTGTTTTAATTAAACAATGTTCCCGGTTGTGGTGGCTACTTACTGTAGATATTTCACGAGTGAAGGGACTTTTTTTAACATCACGTTCACGAATGTGGCTGGTGATTATTGAAAGCGCTTTAACTTTGTGCGCCTCTCTGAGGGAGGATTTCCAGTAAGAATTTTGTTTTGTTTGTTTATTTGATTGTACTTCTGTGTTTTAATTAAACAGTGTTCGCGGTTGTGGTGGCTATACACTGCTTTTTTTAATCCACAAATGAAGGGACTTTTTAACACCGTGCCACTTTCACGAATGTGGCTGGTGAATATTGAAGGTGTTTCGTGCATATTTCTGAAGTGTCCACTCGGAAAGAAATTGCAACTAAACCCCCGCCCCAAATCTTCGCCAGCTCCAGTTGTGTTCCTCCCAGGTCATGGGTGGAACCCATGGAGGGCTCAGAAGCTGGGGCAATTTTTATTATGCATGATTATGGAGATGAGGATTATAGTACGATGATGCTATGGAGATCCGTGTGGTTTGGGACTGCGGGACAGAGCCGCACTTCCTGTCATAAATATCCCGGCGTTAACCAGGCCCGAGAACTACGGCAACTGCGGTGCCGGCCGTGTAATCATCCACATCATCAGATGTGTTATACCAAGGAAAGTACCCAAAGTCACACCTGTAAAGTGGGTGAATCTCGGCTTTGTGACAACAGCCTCCCCACTGGGCCCACAGCACACCCGCTCTGGGTAGAAGCCGACCTATAGGAATCCCGCTTGCCTCGGCTGGGACTCGAATCTGCGTCTCAGTCCCGGCCCGTGGTCTGAAGTGCTAACCACTAAACTACGCGGGCCGGGTCTGCCGAGTCTTTTTGTTCATGTTTTTGAACCTTTTAAAAGTCAGAATTTCTTCTACGTTCATATGCCCACTTATCTCAGTCCAGCACAGTTTCTGGACATTGTGTTTTCATCATTGCATCTGTAACCCATCAAGACCGGGCTCACACACACACACACACACACACACACACACACACACACACACAAACCCTCTTAATCTATATGCACCTAAACTTCGTCTCAAGAAGTGCAATTCTAGAAGTCTGAGAAGTTTTGCTGCCACGCCAAGATAATCAGCTTTGCCTACCAGCTCTCCGATTCCAATTTTGTCACGATCTCTCCAGTTCGACAATAATCAAAGTGTGAGCCATTTTTTTATGTTTCTGAGACAGCGCTCGAATTCAAAATCCGACGGCTAAATATTTGTCCAACGCGCATCAGATACCCTGACTTCTTGTTGTTGTTTTTTTCCTCCGAAATAATTTCCATTCAGCGTTTTCGCCGGTGGATTGGTTTTTCCCGCTTGTCTGGCGTTTAAGAAGCGTCGTAATCAAATGCAGCCCGGATCAATCTGAAACCTTTGAACCCGAGTGTTTTGGATTCACTGGTCACGATTCAGGCAGGAATCAATACACCGCACGAAGACGTCGTCGTTGTTGTTGTTGTTGTTGATGGTGGTGGGGGAGGGGGGATTGGGGAGGGGGAGGGGTGAAGGAGGTGGTGGTGGAGGCAATCCATTTGACGGTCCCTGTACGGTGCGGTTGGAGTTCAGGAGCAGATGTTCTCAAAATTCTCTGAATTCTAAAGTTTTCAACTGCAAATAATGCAACTCGTAAGGCAGTACGGAATATGAATAGGAACTTCGGTATAATAATGTTAGAGTTGTGATGGCGGTGGGAGTTGGTACGTGGGGGTAGGGAGTGGTGACTGGAGGGGGGGGGAGGGGGATTAATGGGGGTTTGGGGTGGGAGCGGTCAGCTTCTGTGTACGAAACACGGTTGAACGGAACTGTTTTCTTGTCTACCCCGCCCCCTTTATCATAACGACAGCGGGTTTTCTAAAGCGATGCAGCGTGGAGTTTTGTTGTTGTTGTTTGGTTGGTTAGTTGGTTTGGTTGTTGTTGTTGCGGTTGTTGTTGTTGTTTGTTTCTTGTTTAGCAGTAGAGCATAAAACGTAAAATCCAAAACCAACTTACCGGGATCATGCTTAGGAGTTAGCTGTTGAACTAAGCGGAATACAGATAGAAAGGGCGCACGCTTAATTCAACAGCATGGTCTGGAAATATATGAGTTGGTAGCGAATACTCTGACAGAAAGGGATGGGGGACGGGAAGGGGGGGGGGGAGGTAGACAAGAAAACTGTTCCGGGCAACCGTGTTTTGTACACAGAAGCTGACCGCTTTCCCCCAAACCCCCCTTTATCCCCTTCCTCCTCAACCCCCCCCCCCCTTCCGCCCCACCCACCCCACCCCCTTTATCTCCCTCCCCCTCCTCCTCAACCCCCCGCTTCCACCACCACCACCACCACCCACACCACCCCACCCCCCAATCACAACTCTAACTCGTTCACAGCAGCGGCTCCCTCTTTCGGAACGTCTTAATCAACGGCATCCACGGAACCATTTGCAAGAAGTTGATTGGGCATTCATAACCGAATAATTTGCCTCCTTCCTGACGCTGCGCTTTCGATCGGTGATGATTTGCTTATAAAGATGGCAAGCCTTCACCTCCCAATGTCCCCTTCAAGCCAGTCGCATCAGCTTCTTTTTCTGTCTGAGGATGAAGTTTCGGAAGCTGCGATTGGCTGAACGTGAAGAGAAAGCAAGGAAAGAGGGGAAGGGACTGGTGTGTTAAGCATTGGGGGGTGAATGTTTTGACCGGAAACGTACATGTATACGTGATTCTGGATTTAAAGGGAAGAACAATGTAAAAAAAAAAAAAGTGAAAGAAAAGTGAAAAATTTCACAAAGATGAGCGGCTGCTTTATAGAACTTGACTTTGTTGAAACATCGGTCTTGTTGTGTAAAAAGATGCATGGAGCTCTCTCTCTCTCTCTCTCTCTCTCTCTCTCTCTCTCTCTCTCTCTCTCTTGCCATCTTTTGTTTAACTGTGTTTTTCTTTCTATTTTTGTAGATTTTTTTCTCTTTCTTTTTTGTAGCAAGGACAAGTTGGAAGACAAGCACATGTGCTTAATACTTTTATCCTTGTAAAATAAAGGGAATTCATTCTCTCTCTCTCTCTCTCTCTCTCTCTCTCTCTCTCTCTCTCTCTCAGTTGTCACACACACACACACACGCGCCACACACACACACACACACACACACACACACACACACACACACACACACACACACAGAGTGATTATTTTCTTTATTTGCACACGCCATTATTTTCCTCCTCCACTATCAGTCTTCTCCGGGTTTGTGACGGCCTGTCTGTTTCCATTGCGATTACGTTTAGTCGAGTACAGGGAGTGAGGATGGGAGGGGTGGGGGGGGGGGGGCTTTAAACGCGAATCAAATCAAATAAAAGCTGCAGACTGAATCCGTTGGCCACCCAGCCCCGAAACACCAAGAGAGAGAGAGGGGGAGGGAGAGCGAGAGGCACAGACCGACAGAGACAGACAGACAGACAGAGACAGAGAGCGGGATGGTGGGGGAGACAGAGACACAGGGAGAGAGAAAGAGAGAGAGAGGGGGGAGGGGTGGGGGTTGGGGGGCAGACAGAGCCAGGGCGAGAGAGGGGGGGGGGGGGGCAGACCGAGAGAGAGAGAGAGAGAGATGGGTGAAAAAAAAAAAAGCAGTGTTGTATAATTGGGGAAGAGGGGCAGGATTCAATGTAATGTGGCAAAAACAAATTGCATTTCGGCTGGCCGAGACGTCGGTCGATGGGCAGGGTGTGGGCGAGCCGAGTACGTAGAAGACTAAGTATTTTCGCGTTGAATGGCTTCCCAGACATAGCATACCAGCGCAAGTTGATTTTGAAATAATTTTGGAAAATCCCTTAAAAGGTAGAGCGTTCGGATATAATATTTTCCATCTTGTCGTGAACCCGTTGCCAGTCTGAAGAACCTTTTTTTTAAAATCATTTTCTGAAGGAGAAAAGATAAGCTAAGTAGTACATCGGAAACTTTGTTATGTTCAAAACCGACATGAACTGTACGAAAGAAAAGTTGATTTCCAATTTTCCACTTTGAGTATTCACACAATCGGAATTGTAATGTCAGATTTTTTTTGTTGTTTGTTTGTTTGTTTGTGTTTTGATTTTGTTGCTGTTGCGGGTGTACACACACACACACATACACACACACACACACGTCACACACACACACACACACACACACACACACACACACACACACACACACACACACACACACGCACGCACGCACGCACGCACGCACGCACGCACGCACAACATGATATTTGCGTCGGCATATATACCAATCAATGGTAATAGTTGCCTAAATACATACAGTCGTAATCTGAAACAAGCACTAAGAATCTCTTACGATAAGCAACCTTGCGGTTCTGTTTGCTATCCTCAACTAAGAAAACAGCTAGGTATTTTCCACTGGCCCAGTAAGCTAGTAACATCAGTTGCAATCTGACACAAACAAACCCACAATGTAAACTTTCTGATGACAAGAAACTGTATCTCCTATGTTATATATCTACCCTCCACTTATAAAAACGACCACACGACTACGGCTGTATGTGACCATCCACCAGAAAATGAGTCGTTTTGCACCCAGCCTCGTTTTAGCTAGCAGCCAAAAATAGACAGGGGAGGATGGATTTGTCGATTTCAACTAGGGGTGTTCGGTTTTACCGGTTTTCCGGTTAAAATCGGTCCGACTTTCTCACGGTTCGGTAAACCGGTTTGGCCTTAAAAAACCGGAAAACCGCGGTTTTTCTAAGGGACATCACTCGTCGTTTTTCAGCCCGTTACAAGACACCCTCCTCCTCGTTATCATCATCATCATCATGTTGTTGTTGTTGTTGGCTGAACAGGGAAACGGGGGTGGCCGAATGGTAGAGCGTTGGACTTCCAACTTTCGGGTCGTGAGTTCAAATCCCGGCTAGGGCCAAATATTTGTGCTGGCTTTTTCATCGTTGCCTCGTCTTTGATATCATCCGTATGTGGTGGAAAAGGACGTTAAACTCCCAAACACCCACCCACCCTTGTTGGCTGAACATTTCCAACGCAGGGGTACAGGAAGCCGGAGTACTAGGATACCCCCCCCCCTTCCCCCCTTCCATCTCTTGGGGAAACGTTAGAAACAATAGATGACGTATACATAGCCGGTTAACCGGTTTCAAACCTCGGTTTTCTATTGGAAAAACCGGTTAAAAACCGGTTTGAGAAATCGTACCGGTTCCACCCTCTAATTTCAACCTGATCTGGACTCTTCAACAATGTTTCTGTCATGAGCTTTAATATCAGATGAAATGTAGAAATGCTTTATTGGTTCTCTTCGGGTACTCCGGCTTGCTCCCCCCCGCTGCTTTGAAAATATTCAGCACACAAAATTCAAAGATAAATGCAATTCCAAACGTCCGAAACCTGAATCGCTAAGCTTCGCCTACACCCCACGTGATCAAATTGTAATGTGACGGTGTCCATGTCCAGTGTGTGAGAGAATGCGTGTGATTCACGTGAGCGTGCGTGTTGGGTTTAGCTCGAGGCGCTTTGAACCAATATTTGGGATAAAGCGCCTATACTAATGAGCTTATTATTATTATGGAATTATGGAAAACTTCTAAAATAGTGTTTTCTCACGTTTGTTCTCGTTGTCTGCGAGAAAGTGATTTAGGGGATACCTATCTGATACTTATTGTAACCTTACCAAAATTCACCGTTAAAAAAAAAAATGTAAAGAGCATTAATTTTTTTCCGCTTTCTGTTGATGTCAATATCTAAAAATAACCAAACTGTGACGTGAGGAGACAACGCGCAGTGTATAAGAACTCGCTACGTAAGGAGTGTTCGCCTGTGTGTCATCGTGATACGCGGTGAGACGACGGGTTCTTCAACACATCTCCCCCACGTAACAATACGACTCATACCGTGGTGTACGGTCACGTATGTTCTACCGGCCTAGTAAGCTGTGCCACGAGCTGTCCGATTGATTGGTCCGAGCAATTGTTGACGAAATGGGGAGTCATCTCCTCCCCCAGCCTTCAGTCATTCGCCGGATCGGTTGCTCTGGTCCACGGGCAAGTCGCGCAAACAAGCTTTCGTACAAATCACAGCCAGCCTGACAAAGATAGTATTGTACTTACCCGAACTCGTCCCAGACCTGATAAAATGTTACACACGATACAGATTACAGGCAAAGGCAACACCCTTTCTCTCTCTCTCTCTCTCTCTCTGCGATGTTGGTTTGTGAGTACTACTGATGAGATCACTCCAGCTCTCTCTCTCTCTCTCTCTCTCTCTCTCTCTGCGTGCGTGCGTGCGTACGTGCAAAAAGAGAGAGAGAGATTCTGTGAGCGCCACAGATACAAGAAGCAAAGTGTTTAATCTTGTATAACGGGTCTTGAAAATCTTTGCCACCAGCATGATCTTTGACCTGAAAAACACATGCATACTTCCAGTTTTATTTAGAACTCCGCCTTCAGCCCTCATTGCCCCAGTTTAAATCCCATCTGAAGTGGTTCCTCGTCCGTCAAGCTTTTGGGAGTTAACTTCTGTCGAGTCTATTTGTGTGTGTGTGTGTGTGTGTGTGTGTGTGTGTGTGTGTGTGTGTGTGTGTGTGTGTGTGATAGAGAAAGAGAGGGGAGAGAGAGAGAGAGAGAGTGTGTGTGTGTGTGTGTGTGTGTGTGTGTGTGTGTGATAGAGAAAGAGAGGGGAGAGAGGAGAGAGAGAGTGTGTGTGTGTGTGTGTGTGTGTGTGTGTGTGTGTGTGTGTGTGTGTGTGTGTGAGAGAGAGAGAGAGAGAGTGTGTGTGTGATAGAGAGGGAGAGAGAGAGAGAGTGTGTGTGTGCGTGCGTGCGTGCGTGCGTGTGTGTGTGTGTGTGTGTGTGTGTGTGTGTGTGTGTGTGTGTGTGTGTGTGATATCATAAACACGACAATTTGATTGGTGTGGGGCTTGGCGCACGAAGCGAAACATTGCAAGAAATCTGCATCAGGTATAATTATCATACTCCCTATTACAGGAAAAGGTGATTTAAAGGAGGGACGGGGGAGTGAAAGAAACACAACCAGCGACACAAATAGCAGCCAGCTATCAAAACCCCACAACAAAGAACACGTCAAACAAAACAACAATTACAACAGCAACAACAACAGCAGGCTGCAGCGGCTATCAAAGCAATTACACAGTGGTTGAAAACCAATCCAGCCGAACTAACCGGCCAATACACAAATACCGCCTCTGGCTGTGTGGACTGGACAGGACCTGTTTGTATAACTTGTCTATCACAGTCAAGGATACATAACATGTGGCCGACCTGGTGGTCTGACTGGATTGAATAGTGTTCAGCTGGACTGTTGGTTTAAACGGGTTCATTGCAATACAATGTGTTAATTTGTTTCAAGTAAACAAACAGTTACTGCTTGACTGTTCAGGTTGGGTAGCTGTCCTTGCAACACCCCCTACCCCCCCCCCCCCCCCCACCCACACATACACACACACACAACCTGTCCATTAGAGCAGTCTTGTGGCATGGGACGTTAAACCCAACTAACCATCCAACGCAAAGCGCAAGGTGCTCATTCGTTTGATCGCCCCACCCATGGTCAAACGGTTCCCGGCTTGTCCTTATACCCCGTTAATTGCTGGTGGTATTTGCGCCCCCACAAGACAACATCCTGCATGGTGTGCGTTTTGGGCTGCGCAACATGCAAACCAACTCAGCTCTGGTTGTTTTCTGTTATCAGCACCCCCTGTCTATGGTTTCCTATGCTTGCAGTTCAACAATCATCTGTTATTACTCTGACATCCCTGTTTCCTAGGGGAGCCGGGGTGGTCGAATGGTAGAGCGTTGGACTTCTAATGCTCGGGTCGTGAGTTCCATCCCGGCTGGGGCCAAATATTTGTGCTGGCTTTTTGCCCCGTCTTTGATATCACCCTATGTGGTGGAAAAGGACGTTAAACCCCCAAACACCCCACCCACCCACCCTATTCTCCTACGTACGCCACCCTTTTTTGGCCAATACTTTCATTCCTGGTTCATCTCAGCATTCACTGACTAAACACGCTATTTCTGAGTTTACCATGGGCTTCAAAGAAGCTGACTTATGTTGTGGAACGGTTCCGCTCGTCAGTGCGCATGTACGCTCGATGTGCTCTCTCTTAATGATTGGTAGAGTTCTTAATGCGCCAGCGGTCAAAAAAGCAAGATCTCCTGCTCATGTTGGCAAGGTCCTTGCTCAAGGTCCTTTATGTCTGTTTTAAGAGCAATCTTAAAACGTTCCTCTTTTGTAATGCCTTCCAGTAATGACCCGTGTCAGCAACTAGTCAGTTTCACCAGTGTATGTCTGTCCGTCTTTTTTAAAATGTTCGTGAGTGTCGGTGAGTGACTGGCGAATTGAGTTTATTCCAAAGAAATGCGCCCTACAAATGCCAATTATTATTATTATTATTATTATAGGCGCGTGACGTGTGCCCTTCTGTTGGTTCAGTGCCAGCCTTTGAGATACTGTCACTATGCAGGTGTCTACGTGGTGTGATGCTTGACACTACCAAAGCAGCTTATATTAGAACGATAGGTAAGCGTATAAATCTTAGATATTGGGCCTTTTAAGTCCAAGGTGATTTTTTCCTTTAGCGTTCCAAGAAGAAGTGTGAGCTGACGCGTAGTGGTGCTGTAAGTGAAATTGTCAAACATAAGAAATAACGTACAATGTGTTTTACGGTTATCTTCACACCCCACTACCCCCCCCCCCCCCAATAAAATAAAATAAAATAAATAAAGAAAATAAATAAATAAATACTTAAATGAATACTTAAATAAATAAATATTAAAAAAATGGAAGATTGTAGAATCTCACTTTCAAAATAATTATTACTTTGCATCGGAAAAAAATAAAATAAAATAAAATAAACTAAATACATAAATTAATTCATAAAAAAATAAACTTAAACATAATTTGAAAGATTGTGGAATCTCACTTTCAAAATAATTCTGACTTCGCATCTGAAAAAAAAAGTTCACATAGCTTGTAGACGGCACTGTGTCTCCCTTACAACTCCACTACCCATCAAAGTAGACTGACTGTTTCGAGCGACAGCGAAACTGTTCATAAGTTGGCACCAGTGAAGTGTAGTTAACATGGAAATAGCACCGTTAAACAGCATCCCGCCGATTAAATATAATCCTTCTGACATGCGCCCACAGGGTCAGCTGAGAACGACGCCTCAGTTAACAGCTGACTCCCACTTACACGCCTGCAAGTCTAACAGCAATCCAATATCGGTCAGCCAATAAGCGTCTTACGTTGACAAAGCCTTCTCTCCTCAGTCAGTCCCCGGACCTTCCCCTCCCCTCGGCTTCAGTTCCTACACCAAATTCCCACACGCTTCCAAGAACGGGCTGAACTGACGGTAAAGGCCGACGTATTAGTCTGAGGCTACAGCCGAGTCTCGGCTAATCTAGTCTGTTTTCAGGAGGCGAGCACTGTACTGTGCCGACAGCGGTGGTGCCTAACAACGTAGCGCCTACACACACACACACACACACACACACAGAGTTATGTACAGTTTGTCACAGGCGAGCACTGAGCCAGCAGTGGTAACACCTACGCAGTTAGTTTCTCACATGCTAGCAATAACACTGAGCGAGCAGTAGTGGCACCTATGCAGTTACAATTTGTCACATGCTAGAACTGAGCCATCAGTGGTAGCACCTACGCAGTTAGTTTCTCACATGCTAGCGATAGCACTGAGCCGACAGCGGTAGCACCTACGCAGTTAGTTTCTCACATGCTAGCAATAGCACTAAGCCAACAGTGGTAGCACCTACGCAGTTAAATTCTCACATGCTAGCAATAGCACTGAGCCAACAGAAGGCCAACTGTAAAGCGAAAAGCTAGGGGACTATTACAGTGAAGCAGCCACTCTTCTTTGACTTCTGTAGAAATATCGCGAGGTGTGTCTTTAAGGTTCCAGCTATCTGCGATCAACCCTGGAGGTCGATCTTTGGTTAAATTAATCGAACACCCATCATGCGCCGCAAAGAGCGGCACGAGCCAGCCACTGACGGCAAAATCAATGTATGGAGTGAGTCAGGAACTCTCTCTCTCTCTCTCTGTGGGAGACCGGGATAGCCGAAAGGTAGAGCGTCGGACTTTCAACGCTCAGGTCGTGACTGAATTCGAATCCCGGTTGGGGCCAAATATTTGTGCTGGCTTTTTTTCTCGTGTCCCCGTCTTCGATATCACCCATTCATGGTGGAAAAGTACGTTAAACTCCCAAAACAGCCCCCCCCCCCCTCTCTCTCTCTCTCTCCTCTCTCTCTCTCTCTCTCTCTCTGTATTATGCCCTTGGCTTCCTAAGTCGCTTTTACAGTAACTTAGGTCTATTAGTGGGTGCGTGTGGTAGTGTGCACGTAGATGGGTGGGAGGGTGGTGTTCGTATAGTGCATGCTTTTAGTAAAGACGAGAGTGAAGACAGATATGCGCACCTTATCTGTTATCCTTGTAACATACTGTCTGTCTGTCTGTCTGTCTGTCTGTCTGTCTCTCTCTCTCTTCTCTCTCTCTCTCTCTCTCTCTCTCGCGCGCGCGCGTCTGGTGGATGCAGTTCTCCCGTTTCGGCACCACAGATCAAATCTATAGCTTGTACCTGGAGGCGGACAGAGGAAAAAATATATGGCATGGGTTTCTCTGATCATGAGTGTTCTGTTGCTTTGATGTTCTATTTCAGTTTTTGCTTTACGTTCTACAGAAAGCAGAAAACAATCCCACCGTAATTTTTTACTGTTTACGTTCGCCATACCGGCCGATATAATCACCTCGATTGACAGATTTAAGTTGTAGGTCTTTTTTTGTATTTTTTGTGTGTGTCTTTTTTCTTTCCCCCTTTTTAACAGGAGCTTGACACGACTGGTGCAAAATAACAAGTAGGGATGGGGAGGCTTGGGGGGGGGGGGGGGGGGGTAACGTCCTCTACCCCTTTCAGCCCTGACGGAATCTCAGTAGCGATAACGCTCTCTGCCTGGGAGTTTTTTCAAGTGTGCTAGATCTAAAGCTGGGCTCTTGCATACAAAACCCTATTTCTCAAGAAGTATTGGATCCATCCTATAGGGGAATCTTCCACTGCGCAGCGGAGCGTATGAGAGTCGGTCACATGCACGCGTATTACTGTTAGGGTCTGCGAGACCATAGGTGATACGGTGGCAGGGCTGAAAGCGTTACCACCACGCAGTTGATACCAAAGAAGGGGCAACGAGGAAAAAGCCAGCAGAAAATTGATATCTGGCATTCAGCCGGGATTCGAACTCATGCGGACCCGAGCATTGGAAGTCCAACGCTCTACCGTTTGTACTGTTTGTGCTCTGGGATGGGCACGGAAGAATCAAGTCAAGTCAAGTCAAAATACTTTATTTATCCCCGTAGGGTAATTCATGCGGGCGAGCGTAAGACACATAAAAGAAGTTAAGATCACTAAATTCACATAATTGTACCAAAGACATTAATGTAATGTCTTTGATTGTACTCTCTCTCTCTCTCTCTCTCTTACACACACACACACACACACACACACACACACACACACATCCCGCACTTGGTGACTAACCGGAGAATTATAAGCATGAGGCAACTGATAAAACGCATCACAGGCAAGTATCACAATGCATCACAGAAGCGGAAACAGCAGCTTATTAAAATACATCACAGTAGTTATGGCATTCAGTGCTTCTCATTGAGAAAGGATATTGCAGTTGGAATAAAAGAGAGAACTTACGACGGTTTAGTTTTACAAAAGTGGACTCTGAATCTTCGACCAGAAGGCATTTAGATCTATGAATGTATGCTGCATGACGTAAAGAGAACTCTAGTTCTCCCGATCCTGTCTTTGGCGAGTAACACCCAAGTGTGGATCGTGTCTAGACAGTTTAAGTGGGGTTAACAGTTTCATTTCCGCCCAGAATGTAAAAGAACGACGCAGCGAGACGGCCAGTTACCGAACTATCGGGCGTTTGCCTCCCCTGCTGATTCTCTTTCGACTTGTCTCATTGAAATACAGTGATGTGGAAGTTTTAGAAGGAGCGGGTGGGTGTTGGGGTTGGATGTTTGGGGGTTAAACGTCCTTTTCCACCACATAGGGTGATATCAAAGACGGGGCAACGATGAAAAAGCCAGCACAATATTTGGCCCCAGCCGGGATTGAACTCACGGCCCGAGCATTAGATGTCCAACGCTCTACCATTCGATCACCCCGGCTCCCCTTTAGAAGGACCGCTTTGATTTTCAGGGCTACTATGATTGACTACACGGACTTTTTTTTTCCTACTTAGAAACGTGACAACAGCGCTATTGAACAAGTAATTAATAAGTAGGTGGGAACTTTTTTCTTCTTTTTTTTGGCGTTTTTAGCAAGGCCAGAAGAAATGTCAACAGGCACATGGATGGGTCATTCTCCCTCTCATGTTCAAGTGAGTGAGTTTTTCGGGGTTGAAGCCGCGCAAGCACCAAAGACTATTTCGCGGCTGACTCATGTTCAAAGTGCTCCATTAATTTTACACACACTAAAAAATAAGTAAAGATAGTCACCAGACAAATATGTTGCCCGGATGTAAGACTGATCCGCGTTCTTCTGCTCGCAGAATGTATTGGAAGAAGCGGAAAACAAAAAGCACCACCACCAACAACAACAAAAAACCTCTAAACCTGAATCATCTTTTCTGCCAGCGTATAACTATCATACATCAAGGACTGTTCAGGGGAAAAAAATCCACTAAAATTACATATTCCAGCACGGCGTTTTGGTGCAGACTTGTGTGATATCCACAGCGGCTTGCATCACGTGGTACAGCAGAAGCCTGTCGCGTTATTACACATCGCAAACTCCAGGAGAACACTAACGAGAACAAGCTACTCAACCCGACAAGGGCTAATCGCCGGCTTCCACTTGTATCACTGACCGACATGATTAAGTTCGCCACCCGTCGCCGCAAGCGATTTGTACCATTTAGCTCTATGGTTGAGCCCTGTATTTTATAATCTAGATACCAGTCAGTGCCAGGGCAGCGGGATTCACGATGGTGACCATAGAGCTACAATGGTATTAATTCTGCCAGGCTGACTCAGCGTAGCTCCGTCAGCTGCCCAACATCTATGCCATTTGCCATCGCTGATGTTTTGGGCGGTCGGCGGTGGTCTTGTGGTTAAGACTTACTAACCAATGCGAGAGGACAGGTTCGAGTCCCACTCGGGGCGAAGAATGTGTCTTTCTCGTATGTGGCACCGTACACTGATTCGGGCCGACCGTCGGGGGTGCTCTCCGGGTACTTCGGCTTCCTCCCCCGCTGCTTTGGAAGTGTTCAGCCCACAAAATGAAAAAATAAATGCAATTCTAAAATTCCGAAACTTAAATTGCTGAGCTGGCCCTTCCTACCACGTGATTGTAACGTGTTCATGCCCAGTGTGTGAGAGAATGCGTGTGGTTCACGCGAGCGTGCGTGTTGGGTTTAGCTCGCGGTGCTTTGAGCCAAATACTTGGGATAAAGCGCCTATATTAATGAGCTTATTATCATTATTCTTTGCATGAGTACTCATTAATTAGTGACCTTTCTTGCTGCTTGCCTTCAGTCGGATTTCTGGCTTCTTAGGGAATGTCTGCCTTGAGTGGACGTCGTCTTCATTTAAGCGAGTCATCAAGAATAATGATGACTTGTTTGTGCGTTCCCCTTTGCATGTGTGTGTGTGTGTGTGTGTGTGTGTGTGTGTGTGTGTGTGTGTGTGTGTCGTTTATATCCAGGAGCTATTAGTGCTACCGTCTCTAATGAAATCACCGGCGACAAATAACTGCCATCGTTAAGCCTAAATTGACCATAAGTCTGCAATATGTTGTAGTTTACAATGATACAGGCTACTTTCATTACGGTGGCTGCAGGCGTAAGGACACAAATAGACCATCTTGACCAAACTCGAACTTCTGGAAATATACCGGCTCTTGTTGAGCTCCCCATGACATAATTAACGTCTGACCGTGGCCTCAAGTAGAAACGGTCAGATCTCCTCAGGTATCCATGGAACTTAACTTAACACATAAGGCCAACACCAAAGATCGCCACTGTGGCCTGTTCTGAACTGTCTTCTCCAGCGTCCCCCAGGTCAGTTTGTTTTCCTTCAGCTCCTTGTCCACTGTCCGCCGCCACGTTTCTTTGGGTCTTCCTCCGGCTCTTTCTCCATCTGGGGTCCAACGAAGAGCCACCCGGGGTAGTGTGGTTTGGGGCATCCTGAGGATGTGTCCAGTCCAGCGCCATCTTCTGCGCTTGATTTCTGTGGTGATGTCTCAGGTCGATGTTCTGTTGTGGAGTTCTTTATTGGAAATGGTGCTGGGCCAAAAGATGTTCAGTATTCTAGGTATCCATGTAAACTCGAGCAAAAAGAGTGGAACAGATTTGGACGGGGAAAAGTTTGAACGACCCAAACGGCTCACACGGCTGGCCCACAGATTGCCAAAGTGGTGCCGGGAGGGTTTAAGAGGTATTGGAAAAGGGTTGTGGATTTTAAAGCAGGGTTGCTTTTTTTTTTTTTTTTGGCTTGAGTTTACATTGCCACCAGCTTAAGGATATACACCAATAGTACTTCACAGTGGAAATCAGAAATGGCCTTGAAATATGATGGCGAGTATGTTTTATTGATAACCAGACGACTGCGATGGCAATCTGTGTGATAAAACTCGCTATCTGCCTAGCAACAGTTATTTTGCAGCAGACAAGCATGACGACAGTGTGGTACTGACAGCACGACTTCGGCGATAAAGGTGATGACGCTGACTTCATGTAGTAGAAATCAGAGGAGGCACTTGTGCCTGTTAATGATACCTTTGTGAATGCTCATACACGCACGGACAATGGCCATCACTAACAATAAAACCTGCATCTACGCAGCAGTCCTTGAACTTAATACTGCATTGCATTAGCAATAATACGGTTATCACCACCACATCCTCCCTATAAAATGTCATCATGGCCTTGGCCTAGACAGTGTCATTACGATTCTCACGTGCTGCACAAAAGACTGTGGCTGGCTGCCCCACACAAGTGTCATTTTAAATCACGATTCATGCAAATTAATAAATTGTTCTTGGTCACATGGATGATAATTATCCGTCGACTTAGGAGTAGTGGGGATGGAGAGGTGGGGGGGAGGCTAGAATCTAAGATCACCCCAAATATGAAAAATAAGAAATCAATCAATAGATTCTAGTAGCGGTTGATGTTCCTACTTTCACTGGCGAAAACATCACTCTCCCTCCCAGATTAGTCTATACCTCCGCCTTGGTAAGAAGACCACAAACCCCAGAGATCGCCAACTTATCGCTGTCCTCCGAGGCATTATATATATATATATATATATATATAGGACCCATATTATTTGTATATTGCATGTCTACAACTCTTCACCAGTGAAACATTGCAATGCCTCCCACGTTACTCCTTGTCGCCTGCAGAGTAAATTAGACCCCAGAAATAGCTAACTTGTCGCTGTTCTATGAGGCATAGTATATGTATTTAATATAGAAAACCCAGATTACGACCCATATTATTTGTACATTTTATGTCTACAACTCTTCACCAGTGAAACATTGCAGTGCCTCCGACGTTACTCCTTGTCGCATGCAGAGTAAAATTAAACCCCAGAGATCGTTAACTACGAGGCACAGTATATATGTTTATAGAAACCCAGATTAGGGCCCATATTATTCGTACATGTATATCGAATGTCACGTCTACAACTCTTCACCAGTGAAACATTGCAACGCCGCCTCCCAAGCTATTCCCCGTCGCTTGCCCCTGTCCCACGAAGCATACTATATAATTATATTTATAGAAAACCCAGATTAGGACCCGTATTATTTTGTATATCGTATGGCTACACCTCTTCACCAGTGAAACATTGCAATGCCTCCCACACCGCTCCCCGCCGCCACCAGGGTGAAATTAGGGGCGGCCACTCCCCCACCACCACCACCCCCCTCCACCGCTCCAACCCCCCCCCCCCCCCGGGCTCGACCAGGGTCTGTGGGACACCTCCTAAATCACGCGCTCGTCAATACAGTGCGCCAACAGGGTCATGTCACTGTGACACGCCTGTCGTTTGTGGTCGGCCAGTCAAGTCTGCACGTGACGCCCGTACGTCATTCTGCGGGACTCGTAAACAGAAGGGATGGTTTATTTCATTTGCATGGTGTGTGTGTGTGTGTGTGTGTGTGTGTGTGTGTGTGTGTGTGTGTGTGCTTCTTGATTTAGCGAGGGCCTTTCAGCACAAGCATCTGGGTGTCGTTCCCCTCGGGTAGGTTTCCGGATATTGATCATGACGTGGTCGGAGAGTCAGGGAGAAAAGAGGCAATGGGGAATTGAAGTGCCGCCGCCGCCGATGTGTGTGTGTGTGTGTGTGTGTGTGTGTGTGTGTGTGTGTGTGTGTGTGTGTGTGTGTGTGTGTGTGTGTGTGTGTGTGTGAGCATTCTAGAAAACAAACAAGCACAATCATGGAGAAAAGACGCTGTGAAATAGCTATTGCACAAACTGTGCGCAAATGAGCCACATGCCGGCTTCCATCACCACTGACCACCCTTCACACACACACACACACACACACACACACACACACACACACACACACTGACACACACACACACACACACGCTATAATGACTATGATTCTAAATCAATCAAATCTTTTTTTTTTTATTCGGTCACCGCTATAAAATTGATAGAGCAGAGGGAAATTGAAATTGAAAGAACTTTATTTGAAAACGGTGGAAGTTTTGGTCTTGCAACCAATTTTCAAACTTGCCGTTCTGAAGAGCAAACAAGTAAAAAAGCCAAACGATCGAACATACTTCAACCTGGAACATGAAACTACACACACACACACACAAACACACACACACACACACACACACCACACACACCACACACACACACACACACACACACACACAATTAGAGAGAGAGAGAGAGGAAACGAAGGCGCATTCGGAAATATGCAAGGTTACGGCACTTCTGACTTAAGCTCCTCCTTAACTAACGCTTTACTGTCCAAATGTCCGATTTTCCTCCTTTATGTAAACTACTTGAAAACGTTACTGGGTGGTTTGGGTTTAGCAGAAGGTCTGAGTAAGTCAGTATTTGAAACTGTAATTTCCTGGGAACTGCAGAATCTCGGATTTCGAAATTTGACATTTGGACTATGTCTTACATCTGTCTCTTACATCAGTATTTTGTTTGGGGCAGAAATACTTGTGTCCCATTGTTGGATACCTTGTTTTAAAACGCTTACTGGCCATTTGGAGGCAGATGGAGGGCTTAGATTTGTGTTATTTGAAAATGAAACAGCGACCTGGGCCCGTATGTAAAACTCGAGGTTAATTTAAGCCACGGCTACGGGCCTAACCCAGACTAGCACAAAAGAAACCCCAAAACAAAATTAAATTTAAAAAAAGGAAGCGAAGAAAGAAACACAAAAAATCCTTCTATAACGGCATAGACACCTTGCTGGAATGGACCTGCTTCCTGATTGAAAAACAAAACACTACAGAAAATTTGAAAAACAAAACAGAACAGAAAATTTAACCTTAGAGCTAGTTTAGTTCGAGGTTAGACTCTAACCCGGGGCTAAACTCCCTAACCCCGACTTTTACATGCGGGTCCTGATTCTTAATGGATATAAGCAGCTGCAAGAGCCAGCGTGTATTTCTCTGGTTAGGAGTAGACTCCATGTATAGACCGAGACTAGAACCTGCGTCCAAGACTAGCTTGACAAAACGAACAGACCACAGGATGCATAAACGAAGGCTAAGGGCAAGGCGAGTTCGCGACTATTTACAATACAATACAATACAATACAATACAATACAATACAATACAATACAATACAATACAATACAATACGTGTTTATTGTCCTTAAAAAGGATATTTTTTCTTACAGCCCGCTGAGCATTCAATAACAGAGAGACATTATAAAAAACAAAAAACAAAAACTATGCCGCTCAATAAATTACATAAAAAATATTTAGTAAAGTAATGATCCTCAGGCCCCAAAAGAAGAAGATAATAATAATAATAATAAATTGTTCTTATATGGCGCAGAAAATCTGCCCAAGAGAGCACTCAGTGCGCGCTACACACACACACACACACACACACACACACACACACACACACACACACACACACACACACACACACACACACACACACACACACACACACACGGCGGGCGTGGGATACAGGGGAGGATATCAAGATCAAATATAAAATAAAAAGGGACGTTTCAGGGACTAAACGGTAACACACTGATAATAGTCCCGAGACTAGAGCTTTTTTTTTTTTTTTTGCTTTTTTTTTTTTTTTGGCCTTTTTTTTTTTTTTTAACCGTGCACAGTTTTAATATAGGGAAGCCGTTACATAGATCGAACAGCATCAATACACAATCGTACGGTTATAGAATGGAACATTGAAATGTATGAGACGTGTATTTAATACTACTCGTTTTACATAATATGGATGTGATTTCACTAGTTAGGAATCTTGAGATGGGTTAGTTTACCTCGAAAATTTATTCTCCATAAGATGGGAATACAACTTTCTTCTGAACCCTCTTCTGGGGGTGAGCGGTGGTCTAATAGGTAGCGCGTCGGATTTAGCCGCTGCGTTACTGAACGGCCGTCACCAATGTCATGGCCATGAAGCGTGGATTCGAGCCCAGGTCGAGCTTGTGATATGTGATGCCGGTTTTTCCTGGCTACCGAGCTGCTCATCGGGGGTTTCTCTCCGGGTGATTCGGCTTTCCTCCCCCAGCAAAATTGTAAAAACTATAGGATAGGTATCGGGTGGCGCTGCACCTCGGCGACGCGCTTCCCCCGGGAGAAGCAGCCCGAATTTCCCGAAAGGGAAAATAAAGTAGTAAAAAAAAATATTTAAAAAAAACCCCTGAGACCTAGAGCTAGGTCTCAGACTAGTCTTGTCGCTTTCCATGCGTCAGATCCAATGTCTCTTGGGGGAGGGGCGGGAAGGGAGGAGGGTGGGGGGTGGGGTGGGGGGGGTATGCAATGTGTCTCGGGAGATCGTACTGGCAACCATCCTTTGAAACTGAGGCTGTCACCTTGAGCTGATGGCTGTTGGACCTGCCAACGGTTCACCAGTCTCTCCAACCATTACTCTTGTCGGAGCCGGAGAGTCGTCATAAAGGAAAAGAGACCCCCCCCCCCCACTCCCTCCTCTGTTCTGTCTCTCTGTCTCTGTCTCTGTCTCTGTCTCTCTCTCTCTCTCTCTCCGTTTTCGGAGTTGCGTAGTGTCATTGTAAGCAGACGATTGGTCCCACGCGCTCGGAAGTGTCGCATGGCAACCGGCTTCAAGGGGTGCGTGCGCTTCGACCGGAAGCAATTGCCCGTAGAGATGCCGGATGTGACGTAATGATCGGAGAAAGCACAATTAGAGCGAGGGTTGACTCATGTGCTGGGGGGGGGGGGGGGAGGAGGTTGCGGGGTGGGCGGGGGGGGGGGGGGGGTGGCGGGATGAATCTACGGCGGACACTGATAATATCCGATCGGCAAGACATGAGTACACTAGCAGGCGTGATTGGTTAAGGGGCTGTATGAAAGATTTATTACTTATTACGATTGATTGATTGATTGATTGATTGATTGATTGATTGATTGATTGATTGATTGATTGATTGATTGATTGATTGATTGATTGGTTGACTGATTGATTGATAAGACAAAGACGGACTACTGTCAGATAGCGTTCTTCTGGAAGTATCTTGTAATGGGGAACAGGAAGCTCACGAATGGAATACGTAAAGTACAGGCTAGGCGTGTATTGTTGCTGTTTCTAAGGTGTGGTGATCGTCACTAGGATTACGGTTGACGCAGTTACTCACACACACACACACACACACACACACACACACACACACACACACACACACACACACACACACACACACACACACACAGAGACAGAGAGACAGAGTGAGAGAGACAGAGAGGGATAGTTAGGTAGTTACTTAGTTAGGTAGTTAGTTAGGGCTTAACGCCGCAGAGAGAGAGAGAGAGACAGAGAGAGAGACAGAGACAGAGAGACAGACAGAGACTGACTGAAACTTTATTTTCCTAGAATGAGATCATAGACGCACAGAGTGAGAGAGAGAGAGAGAGGATTCCGTTACGCATGTATGTAGGTAGGATCACTGCTCGATCAATACAAACAAGCGTGTTGTTGTTTGATGACAACCTTGGCCTTTAAGCTCGTATAACCTCGTCGTGACAATTTTTTTCCTCTGACACTCTCTTCTAACGGTATTTCCAGGAACGGAAGAAGTTCATACAAATGAGAGGAGGGGAGAAAAAAAAAAACGAAAAAAAACAACAAAAAACCATGCAACAATGAATTGCTGCGTCAAGAGTGGCTTTTAGCTGATATCGATTTTACAACTTGTTGCTCGGGTTCCATTCGTCATGACAGTTCCACAACTCCACGTCTTTCGTATTACTTAAAACTCCTGCCTTTTGAACGTGCTTAATACTGTAAACGATTTTTTCCCACAGTTTCAAACTTAGTGTTAAATAAAAACAAAACCGCAGCCATGTGGCTAGGCGCAAAAAAAAAAAAAAAAAAACAGCATCGAGCAGTCTCATGGAATCAGATGGAGAACTCAGTATCTTTCCGACAAGCTTACCACTTATGAACCATCTCCTACTCTTCCGCTCCTCATCAGAAAAGCTCCTAAAAGTTCCCAAGTTCAATCTCAAAACTTTCGGTGAGCGCTCTTTCGGTTTCTGTGCCCCCCCCCCCCCCCCCCCCCCAGGAATGGAATTCTCTGCCTCCCTCCCTTAGGAACACCCAGACTATCCCACAGTTTAAGTCAAAACTAAAGACTCACCTATTCAAGATAGCATATGATCTGTAGTATCATCTACCCCCCCCCCCCCACACACACACACTTAGTGTTTCATGTTTCATGTATGCGTGAGAATGTATGAGACCTGGCAACGATGAAAAAGCCAGCACAAATATTTGGCCCCAGCCGGCCAGGATTCAAACTCACTCAGTTGTGGGTGCGCCTGCATGCTCTATATATTCCATCTGTATAAATAAGACATAAGACATTAATAAAATTTCCAAAAGAGGAACATTGCTTTGTGGTCTCTCATAAAAACATAAAACATGCCAAACACTCACTCATACGGCCACGCACACTCATTCCACCTATTTACATGTTCGTACACTCGTACCTAAAAAATCTACCACAATGTTGCAGTACTATGAATAAATTACAACACTACACCCCACATCATTTCACATCACAGCAGCAGCAGCGCAACAGCAGAGGTGCACATAACTCTATCACAGTCAACGCCAGCTGACACCAGGCAAGAAACAACACGTCTAATTAGAATTTAGGATATATCATCATCAGCATCAACAAGCCCACCACACAACCCTACATCTGCTTATTCATTAGCCTAATAGACATTGGTACAAAGCTATTCATTGTTTTGAGTTTCTTGGCAGTAAAGGCTCTAAGCCGTCGGCCTGATGGTGATTTCTGATAATACTGAGATAAAACAGTAGAGCTCTTAATGCGATATGATGTTGTCTGCACTGTAAAAGATTCGAATTCTGCTACTCAGTGACTGACTGTGCCGACAAACCTCTCACTCAGTCCTTGTATTAGGCCGCGTCTTCGGTCAGTGCCTACGTTTAAGATGCCGCCAGTGTGCAGGCGTCTCAGTGGTGTGATGTAAGACATCACCAGAACAGCTCAGAACCAGGGCCGGATCAATCAGTTTTCAGGGGGTGTGGGGGGGGGGGTGTCTTGTAAAAGGCCAAAGGCTGTAGTACCAAAGCACCCCCCCCCCTCCCCTCGATCCGGCCCTGCAGAACGGATCTGTGATTATAAAAATCTTTAAAATGTCTGTCTTGTGAACAGCTTAATGGGTCCGCTTATCCCGCACAATCGTCCGTGCATTGGAATCAGTCACTTGGTATGGTATGGTATGGTATGGTATGGTATGGTATGGTATGGTATGGTATGGTATGGTATGGTATGTATTTTACTCCTGCTATGTCGCTCTCTTGGTGCACTCGCAGAGAAGACACGGGCTACAACAGGATACAACTCAATACTTTATTAACAGAAGATGCGCGGAGAACAAATTCATGAAAGAAGAAGAACCCAGAACGCTGTGCAGGGATAAACAGGTTAGTTTACTACACAGGTCAGATCTAGAACATTCCTCAACTTGCTGGCAAGTTCGAAATCTTTCAAAAGTGACGTAATCTACTGACGTTACTGCACCAGCATGTTCTGGGATGGTCTAGAAATTTCCATCGAAATGCAGTGGCTTTTTCGCGATCTCTATACAGTATGGTATGGTATGGTATGGTATGGTATGGTATGGTATGGTATGGTATGGTATGGTATGGTACACTTCTCCTAGGCGCACGCATCCGTTCTTCTGAATTCTTGTTTATATGCGCTGTCAACTGAACTGGATTTTCATACGACTTTTATTTCACACCCATTAGAACCGGAGACACGAAGCTTATTGGGACGGTCGGTGGTCTAGTGGTTAAGAGACTTGTCACCAATGCGAGAGGTTAGGGGAAGGAGTCCCACTCGGGGCAAAGAATTTTTCCTTCTCGTATGTGGCATCGTTCATTCAAGTTCGGGCCGATCGTCGGGGGTTCTCTCCGGGTACTCCGGCTTCCTCCCCCTCTGCTTTGGAAATGTTCAGCCCACAAAATTTGAAATATAAATGCAAATCTAAATTCCGAAATTTAAACAGCTGAGCTGACCCTTCGCAGCACGTGATTGTATTGTAATGTGTTTATATCCAGTGTGTGAGAGAATGCGTGTGATTCACGTGAGCGTGTGTGTTGGGTTCAGTTCGCGGCGCTTTGAGCCGATTCATGAAATTGGGTAAAGCGCCTATACAATACTCACTATTATTATTATTATTAAGAGATATTAGGTAACGAAGTGGAAAATCTCGCCAATTCCAAAGTTTCTCAAGCAGTGTCATTAACTTGAATGCCCTCGTCGGCGCAATTATCTCTGACTCAGCCTCCTCTTGTTTTTCCGATCAGCCTCCAGAAAAAAAGGGGGGGGGGGGGGTAGAATGCAGTTACAGAGGCGTTTATTGAAAATCGACCCGTAAATCAATACCTAATCTTATTCGCTAAAAACAAAATCATGTCCTCGGCTTTACATTTTTTTTTTTTTCATGCCTGGTCGATTGCAAATTACTTCAGAACGTGCGAGCGGTGAAAGATTCGAATTCTCCTACTGAGTCGGTGTTCCCGATGACGCTTAGGTGTACGTATTTGTACGCACAAAATTCTAAAACTGACGCACAAATTTGAGAACAGCGCGGCAGACAGAATGGCAAAACTAGGTGCAAAAGACCAGCAAGAAGAAAATGCAGTCAGCTTCACAGAAATGAAGACCATTATCAAGTCTTTGTTCAGACCCCCCCGAGGCCCATGACAGCTATCATCAGCTGACAAGACCAGACCAGGTGGTCATCTTCCGCCTCAGAACCGGACACAACAGGCTGAGACACCATCTGCACAGAAAGATGCGCCTTGTGCCGTCCCCGATGTGCTTCTGTGGAGAGGCATTGCAGAACACAGAACACATACTACAAGACTGCAGGAACTTCCAGACCCTGAGGGAAGCGACTTTGCCACAACCAGTCCCCCCCC
>JACVVK020000346.1:377500-467500 GCA_018292915.2 Batillaria attramentaria | reverse complement strand
CTCACAGTCGCTTCGGCTAGCAGCGCTCTCATCAGTTCCAGAACTCTCCAGCAAGGAAGCTGCCGGGACGAAAGGAAAGGAGAAGGAGAACTATTTCAGCACGCACGCACGCACGCACGCACGCACACACACGCACACACACACACACACACACACACACGTGGTATAGCATCCATGAAATGCTAGATTGCATTTAAGAACAGTCAAATCATTAACCTCAAAAGGAAGGTCCGACTGTATTTTTTTCACCATGATGTCCACGTGCACTTCAAGGTGTACAGTCATATGCACACAACCGTGCACATACATAAACATTTCTTTTTCATGCCTTTAAAAAAAATTACCATGTCATTTCCTCATCTGTAGAGCAGTGAGTGCCGACGCAGTTCGACCTACGATTTTATTGAACACATTTTGGTGCAGATATGTCGAACAATATTAGGTGAGAAATATTTCTCCTTGTCTCTGCTGCCAGGCAGTCCAAAAATGTCTCGTATTTTGAGAACATTTGCTTCCGGGTTGCTTCTGCAACACGAAGCGCACTTCAGGACAGAAAATGATTGCATGATGTACCTCTATTTTTGGAGGGAGCCAAAGATAATTGCTTTGCTCAGAGGGCTGCCGTTGGTTTTGTTTATTTTATTTTTTGTAATTTACTTATTTTTGTCTTTTGCGGGTTCTCGTTGCGCGCCTGTCTCGTCAAAAAAAAAAAAAAAAAAAAACCATTGTCTCCGCTCTCAGCAACTCAAGTTGATATCATAAGGTTATCATTTTCTTTGAGGCAACGATCGAGTCATCTGACAAGATTCCAGCCCAAGATCGCCAGGTGACGTTGACGACCGAGCAACGGCTGCTTAAAAAAAATCGAAGACTGCGTGGTGAAGAAAAGGAGACCATCGCGGCTGTTGAGCCTATACTCAACAAGGCTTTGTTCCGATAATTTTCCCTAACGCAGAGTTAATGAGTGTCTGTCTTGTTTGTCTGCATAAGTACCTACTCGGCGGACTAGCAGACGTAGTCTATACATAGATGTGCGCACGCTAATCAAACCTTGGTCTTGTTGAAGTTACCGATTAGAATATTGCAGTAGGAAAGTAAGGCCGGGGGGGGGGGGGGGGGGAGTTGTGAGTGAACACTTTAATTAGCGCAGCGCGCTTCTCATTCCGACTAAATCATTTGAATGTTTGTTCTTTCTGCACAGAATGTTTGGAGCTTGAGTCAAGCAGCAGACCGAGGTGAATTGTTATGTTTTGCTTTCCTTTGCTTTTCTTTATGTTTTAAGAGACGCTGGAAACTGACGGAGATTGCTGTGCACAGTCGCACGTGCGCGCGCGCGCGCACACACACACACACGCACACACACACACACACACACACACACACACACACACACACACACACACACACACACACACACACACACACACACACTGTTTATAGCTTTTGTACATGTCTAAGCTCATCATGAGTGTACAGAGTGCTCTGTGAGGTAAGAGACCAACTCAAAGCAAACTTAATGGAGGGATGCCTCAGTAGAGCTGAACAGCGCGATGTCAACGACCGTTATAGAAAATCACCGTCTAACGACTATGACATTGTCTGGGGATTACAAACCATTCAGTTTCAAGCGACGAAGATTCACAAAAGATTGTGTCAGCAGTTTTCTATACGAGCAATGCCTGATGCTCGTGTAAGAAGTTTCTGCCTTGAATTCCTGAGGGAAATACGAGGTAAATGGAAGAGAGTAACGTGATGCATTAACTTGCGTCATCCCAGAAACACGATCATTCCGTTGACGAAAACGAAAGAAAGAAGAACATGCAGCATAATCCTGAAACCATTCATCTGTGTTTTAGACTTATGTACTGGTATGTGAGGGTTGTTTGGGTTGTTGTTGTTGTTGTTGTTTGTTTTGTTTTGGGTTTTTTGTTGTTGTTGCTGTTGTTGTTGGTGTTTTTTGGGTTTTTTTTTTGGGGGGGGGAGGGTGATTAGGTGTGTGAGTACACAGGATTTTCATTTGTGTGCGTGTGTGTGTGTGTGTGTGTGTGTGTGTGTGTGTGTGTGTGTGTGTGTGTGTGTGTGTGTGTGTGTGTGTGTGTGTCTGTGTGTGCGAAGAGTAGCAAGGAGAAGATCATGTAGGACAAGTCTGCGCACCTAATATGCTATCCTTGGAAAATAGAGTGTCATTGTCTCTATCTCTCTGAAACTTTGAAACCCGTCTTATCCTGACAAAGTCGGTCAACGAGTATAATGTCGATTCACATTATATTCAGCGAGCAATTATGTCATTCACCCATACTCAAAGTGCCAATTACCAGAAGAAGAGAAAATAGAGGAACTTTCTGAAATAGCGAGAATCAATTTTACCCTAGGGCAGGAAATATCAGCCGAAGAGAAATCTTCACCAAAACAGCAAGACCTGGTTTTATTCTGCCGCCATTTTAAACTCTGTTGGAAGTCTTGTCAAAAACAGAAACATGCCTTTCTGCGCATAAAAAAAACCCAGTTTTTCCTTCACGGTAGGTTCAGTTTAGATAAGAAAAAACAAACCAGAGATAAGTGCCTGATCCAGACACTGAGCACCCAAACAAGTCACTTACTGGAAATCAAAGATCTCCCCAGATACCGCAGACACGGCGAGGAAGGATGCGCTGCACAAACACTACATCACACATCGAAAATAATCGCCGAAGTCGATCTTCAGACGAAGAGACGCAAAAGGTCCTCTGAGTCAGTTTCGCTTGCAGACGATCACTCTGCGCCCTGAACCTGTTTTCCCGCGGGGGAGGGCTAGCTCGCCGATCCGGGGTTTCTGGACATGGCACGTTGGAAAATCTAGCACTATGTGGAAATATCGATCTCACAAAGTGTCTTCAGCTACTCGATTCATTTAGCGACCGACTGTTGTGACGCGCTGTTTTGAGTGCTTACTCTGCGAGCTCCTCAGGTTAGAAATCCTAAACCCGTTGAGACGGTTTCGTTGTTGTCCATTCAACACCTCTGATATTATTTTTTCCGAGGCGTGGAACGTAGTGGTGGTAGTGGCGGTGGCACATTACGTAGTGGTGTTGGTGATGGTAGTCGTGGTGTTTTGCTGTTCATTTGTTTGTTTCAGATACTGTGGTGGCGTTTTTGGTGGTGTGGTGGTTTATTTTTTGGATTTTTTCCTTTTTTTTGGGGGGGGGGGGGGGGGGGGTATTCATAGGGTTTTATTTTGGCTTTTGTTTACTGTACGTCTATGTTTTGGGCTTTTGTTGTTGTTTGCCTTTAAGTTGGTTTTTTACGGTCGTTTTTTTCTTTTCTTACTTGCAGTTTTTGGCGGGGGAAATTGGGGGGGGGGGGGGTGGTACGTGTTCTTCTTGTCTTTTATGTTCGCTTTTATGGTTTTCCCGGAACATATATCATTTCAATAGGGTGTCAAAATTGTGTTTTGGAATGGCCTTTTTTTAAAAAGAAATAGCCATATTTCAGGGAAAGGGGAGGGAATGTGCTAGAATGTTGTAGCCCTCCTTTGGGAGCGAAGGTGCAGTAGCCTACGTATTAAAAAAAGAAGAAAAAAAAAAAAGGAAGAAGTAAAGGCGACATTTCTGGTGCCATGGAATGATAACTGTGTGTTGTATTCGTTTATTTGTTTTTGGTCCCGCTTTCTATAGGATTTGGCTCCGTGGCCGTTTTGTGCGGAATAGGATGAGTGAGTGTTTGGGGGTTTAACGTCCTATTCCACCACATACGGGTGATATCAAAGACGGGGCAACGATGAAAAAGCCAGCACAAAATATTTGGCCCCAGCCGGGATACGAACTCACGCCCCGAGCATTAGAAGTTCAGCGCTCTACCATTCGGCCATCCCGGCTCCCCTTGTACGGAATAATTCGTTCAGTAATCGACAGCAATCCATATGTAACTTGCATATCTTCATTTCGGAAATGCTGTTATAATGTTGTTGTTTCTGTTGCTCTTGTTGCTGTCATGGTTGTTGTCGATGTTGTCGATCTAAGCCGGCTCCCAACAAAAAGCTTTCCGAAGTGTGAAAAACTTTTACAGAGTCGACCGTGCAAGCACAGTCAACTCTGTCACAGCTGCAGAGTTTTCAGCGTCCCTGAAACCCCAACAAAAAACCAAGGGCGGCCTGATTTCACAGCTCAGTTTGCGTTTTGACACTGAGCGAGAAAGATCGTGCGGCACTCAACATCCGCTGGACACTGTAGCGATGTGTCTCGCTCACTGACCAAAACCCAATTAATGTCACGGCAAGCTCGTGCTCTGGTTTTATAAGGGTCCCCGAAGCGCGGCTGAAAACTCTGCAACTGTGACAGAGTTGATTGTGTTTGCACGGTCGACTCTGTAAAAAATTTTCACACTTCGGAAAGCTTTTTGTTGGGAGCTTAGATCTTTAAGCACTACACTTGGCTGAGCCAGCCTGTTATCCCGAGAACTACTGTTATCCTAGACTGGTTGGACCTGTGTGGGTGGACACTTCTAATGCCTGTGAACAATCACTGGAGCGGCGAACTGCCATCGCGCGATAATTGACTTCTTCCTGTTGATTGGGACCAATGTATTTCAGGGGGTTCGATATTGGTGTTATTGAGCTGCCTGAACCCGGCCTCATAGCTGTAGCGTCAAAAAGATGATCAAACTAACCAGATACTATCGTCATCCTGGCAGCGACACAAGCACACCTCTGTTTGAACGAACGAACGAACGAACAACAACAACAACAACAACAACAACAACACACAACAACAACAACAACAAAAGGAAATCGGCAGGTTCAACGCGGGTTCATATTAGTCTGACAAGGTCATGTCATTTGTTGTAATGCTGAAGACGTACAAAGTTCCGTTCGTCTGACGGCAAACTCGTATCAGGATGGATCACTCACATATTATATCTGTGACGTCAGCAGTCAAGTGATCGAATTGCAGTCACTCTGTGTGTGTGTGTGTGTGTGTGTGTGTGTGTGTGTGCGTGCGTGCGTGCGTGCGTGCGTGCGTGAGTGCGAACGCTGCTGCCAACTTAATGGTCAAAAGATCTGTGCAGCGCTTGTCCGTAAATACATTTCTATTTATGGTTATAATTATATGCTGTACGTTTTTGTAATCTTCTGTTGAACTTGATTCCGTGTAATGGTTTTACCCTTGTGCTATGTTGTTTTTACTGTATCCTCCATACCCGCAGGGGAGCCGGGGGTGGCCGAATGGTAGAGCGTTGGACTTATAATGCTCGGGTCGTGAGTTCGAATCCCGGCTGGGCCAAATATTTGTACTGGCTTTTTCATCGTTGCCCCGTCTTTTTTATCACCCGCATGTGGTGGAAAAGGACGTTAAACAACCAACCAACCAACCAACTCCATACCCGCAGATGGGCAAAAGGAAATAAAATATTGAATTTTGAAGTCAGATCCCTGGAACATGACTGATTATGTCTGATTTATTTAATCACAATGGTTTGGAGCTAGGTAAGGGTAAAAGCAAAGGACACGATATGTCGACTATTGTCTGATAATACATTATGAGGTTAACGCCTTCTGTTTGTGACAAAGGTGATTTGATTAACCTTGTAAAACTAGGACCAAGTTTCACTTGAAAGCAAATGATGTCTTTCAATGTACACGTTGAGCATCCCCCACCCCTCCTTTAATCCCATCCCCGTCAACCTCCCCCCCCCTCCCAACACACACACACACACACACACACGTTTTTTCTTTCTTTCTTTCTTTTAAGTTTTTTTTTATGTTTAGGTTATGTTTACTTATCCAGGTTCTCCTCTTTATTAACGAAAAAATAACAGAGAATTCAGTTGTTGTTGTTGTTTTTCAATATAAAGGTATTACATTAAGGTTGACGTGTCATTTCAGGGAACATCTAAATGCCCGCTTGCCCGCGCGTTCACCTTTTCTTCTCTCTCTCTCTCTCTTTTTTCGTTTTCTTTCTCTTTCTTCTTTTTTATGATCGTGGTGCCATCGCTAGGTGTGTCTCAGTTACATTCAAATCGATCTTCGCTGTACAGGCAAGCAACCTGTTGAATGCAAATCGATTTTAGCCGGGAGCATCTTCCATGCGCGCATAATCGTATAGCGGCCGAGAAGTCGTACGTACACTCCAGAATGGGCGATTGGTGTGGTGTGGGGTGTGTGTGTGTGGGGGGGGGGGGGGGGGGGGGGGGGGAGTGAGTGGGTGTGTGTGCGTGTTTATCTGTTTGTACGTGGGTGCCGCGGTGTGTGTGTGTGTTTGTGTGTGTGTGTGTGTCGGGGGGGGGGGGGGGGGGGGGGGGGGGGGGGGGGGGGGAGGGGAGGGGCGGTGTTTGTGAGTGTGTGAGTGGGTCAGTAGGGGGTCTAAAAGATATCCTTTTTAATTCATGTTCCTAAATATAATTTTCCGACACAAACGATGTGTAAACTAGCCTTATAGACACACTGTACCATATTGGGGGGGGGGGGGGGAGGAGGTCACACACACACACCTGTATTAAATCGGCGACGTATACTTGTCATCTGTTTTATGACGTGGCTTTTTTTTTTTGCCCCCTCAAAGATGACGTAATTTTCACAATGTTAATACGCAGCATAGTTACATGTTTCGCTCCTGTTTCAACCAGTCACGTGTACTTGTGATTTTAGGAGGTATTAGCCATCCCCACCCCCCACCCCCACTAAAAGTACATCTATTTCAATCCCTAAATTTCCAACCCTGCTACCCTGAGTCACTTCGGGTTTTATCGATTTCTGTTAATCGATATGCCAGTGCCTCGATCGCTATTGCTTTGTCCAATAAAGTGTTTGATGTCCGTTAATCTGACCGCGCCACTTTCATTTGTTATACAGAACCGCGCTTTCATTTCCCTGCTAAAGTATAATTGAAATCAATTAATTTGTCGACCTGTCGAAAAAAAGGGCGAAGGGCAAATCCTCGACGGGCAATTTTTAGTTCGCTTGAAGGTCTGAAGCCATTTAGGCAGGGTATTTTGGGGCGGGTGACGTGTTCCCAAAGACAGAACCCAGTAATTACTTTTATTTTTTTTTTGTGTGGTAGAGAATACAGAGGAACGTTATTCTGACTTTACCTCGCTATCCAAAGCGTAATTGAAATACACAGTACTGAAATACACAGTGCGGAATATTTTCAAACACACACACACACACACACACACACACACACACACACACACACACACACACACACACACACACACACACACACACACACTCACTGCTTTTCACAATGGTACTGACTGACTTCTTTCTAAACACAAAGACTGGATACCCAGTCCAAAGACCGTAGATAATCTACGGTCTTTGCCCAGTCTAAGTAGAGGAACTAGATTTATTTTTAGGTAACATCAGGTGTTCCGGTACCAAGTACTGAAAATTACCACGTATTTCTTTCCAGAAAACATCCCAAACTTTTTTCTAAAGTTGTAGAGAGGTTTGATAGATGCAGTATCGTTCGCTCACATTTCCGACGATGTGCCTCTGCTCATATGCACTACAGATAATGAATTTGGTAATAATAACTTTACATTTGCATGACGTGATTGTATATCGGCTTTCATGTAACAACGAAACAAAATTCTTTCCAAGTACTGAGACTCCGTAATGACTCACTGCGCCTGTAACAGAGACTAGAAAATGTTTGATGTCCGTGTGAAATACTACACTGATCAAACTGCCAAGCCCGTTCCAGTCAGTTAATTCAAATACAGAATTCGTGGTGTGTGTGTGTGTGTGTGTGCGCGCGCGCGTGCGTGCGTGCGTGTGTGTGTGTGTCTGTATGTTTGCACGCGTGTGCAAGTCTAAAAATCACTGTACTTTGTATGACCTTTCTCACTGCCACAGTACACTGGCTGGGTCCGCAGACAGAACTACAGCTATTCATGTTTTCCCTGGCAGCCTTCAAGGGCTGAGGGCAAATTTGGTTGTTACCTCTGCGGGAACAAAGAACAAGGAGAAGTCAGGCGTGCATGCATGCAAGTCTAGCAATGTCAGCGCCAGACTTTTCGATTTTTTTGGCGTGTTCTACGTTTCAATACTGCTATAGACAATTTGTGTGGCGTGACAATTTCATTTTTCTGGTGTCTCGACCGAACAATTTGGATAGCAGGAATGGGGAGAAAAATAAAAACCGGCACAAACGACTAAGACACAGAGGACGGTGGGGGTGGGTGGGGGAGGAGGGGGGGGGGGCGTAGGGGGTCCACAGAATGATACCTTTAGGCTGATTCCCAAAGAATTTTTTTTTTTTTTTAAAACAATACTGCAATGCTCAGTTACTGCTGAACCAAAGGCGCACGAGACGCACTACGTAACTGCCTTTCGCGTGAATGAGACCTGCATTTATGAAGAGAATGGTAGATTCAATGATTTGATCGACATCAGTCAAACAGCAAGCACGATCGTTGTATATGCTTTCCTAATTTCGTGCACAACTAAATGTGCGTGCACTAAATGCTAGCTCTATGCATTGTGATGATCGGTGCTGGAAACAAATGTCCACCTTTTGATGTACTTGTTTTTGATAAAGCGCTTGGTCCCATCCCGAGCGCTCACGGTTCTTGGAGGTTTTCACATGATACGGGAAAAAACAACGGGGGAAAAAATGGTTATGGTTAATGGAGTGGTGCGCCGAAGAGATGAGTCCTTGGTCACTTCCGGAATGCAGCGACGTTCACAGCCTCCTTTACAGCTCCAGGTAGTGTTCTAGTTAGGGAGCTTTCTGCAAAATCAACACTACCACCATTGCAGTTACCACTCTCAAGTCACTCGCATGCTTTGTACTGAGTCTCCAACTTCACAATCAAGCAACAGCCCCCCCCCCCCCCCAAAAAAAAAAAAACAAAAAAAAAACCCAAAACAAAACAAACAAAAACAAAACAAACAAACAAAAAACCCCAAAAAAACAACAACAAAAAAACAAAACACCATCACCAACAAACAAACGAAAAAACACACCAACAAACAAAACAACAACAAAAAAAACCCCCAAACACCAAAAAACCCACTAAACCAAACACACACACTAAACCAAACAAACACACACACAAAAAAAAACCCACCAAACTGCTAGTGGCCAAACTTTATTGCAAAAGTGCCAATAAGTGAGAAAAAAGAAAACAAGTTCAACAGAGGGAGTCTACCCAACTGGTGAGTCAGTAAGTATAAAGGTGCCTTGCTGACACAAGCGTAACAATGTAATGTCAACAATCAACATAATGTATTTCATTCATGATGATTTAACATTGCATAAATATGACACAGGTATTCTTCTGGTCAACAACAATGGAAGAAGAAATAACACGTTGCGTAACGAGATACAAACTGCACATCTGCGTATGGTATGCAGTGAAGCACCTATGCAGCAGGACAATGAAATGGATTCCTAGGCAATGCAACAGAACACTGAAATGGGTTCCTAGGCAACGGACACTAGGCAGCGGCATGGAAAACAGACATGGAGGCAAATGACCCTACAAGGGTGTGACTGGAAACATTTGAATAGTCTCAGTCTAAAACGGTAAAACATTTATTATGACTCATGTGTGAGCTTGATCTTTCTGGAGGTCACTCAAAAAGGCACTGTTACCAATTATCAATGCAGAAAAGGCAAATGTTCTGCAAAAATGTTGAAACCTGTACACAACCCTCTGACCTTGACAACCGAGGTCAAGGTCACCAACATTTTAATATACATGTATATAAATGCTTTTCAACCAACTTCATTTGTGCTAAGTTTGTGGTTGCTGAGTAACGGAGAAAACATTTTTAAATTTTGATCATGCCCTGTGACCTTGACCTCTGAGGGAGGTAATTTTAGAATGATAGTTTACTACCATTTTGCGGTGTTTCTACTATTCACTGTTCCTGAGAATAACCCAATGTTAAAGTATGTCATAGACAGAGGATGATATACTTTGTTACACACGTGAGTGAAAAACAACTTACAGATGGGGGGGGGGGATTTATAGATGTGACCTTGAACTGAACTGAAGTAAACAGATGAGCTACTCTGAAATGAACTATATGAACACTAGTTTTCTAAAGAACACCAGTGATGTAGAAGATGAAGATATCTGAAGAAAAAACAAGAAAAGAAGATTTTTGGTGACTGTTCTTGTTCACAAATCCATCTGAAATGGACAGGTGCTTCCAAATGAAACAAAAACACCACTAAATGTACCCTGCTCATGTCCAAATTCTGAAGTCACTTTTTAATCCATAGACCGCTTCAGCTTTCCCGTCCCACAGATGCTTAGGCAAAAAAAAATAAAAAATTGTTGTTTCTGGTAACATGGCTAAAAAAAAAAAATAGGGTAGGTAGGTAGTTTGTTTGTTTTGTAACCCCCCCCCTCCCCACCCAAGAACAAAGAGACAGGGTATTAATAAGAAATGATGGTCTGTGAAACTGTATTTAATATCATAACACACTATCTTACCATATTTCTTTCTAATCTTGGGTCTGCGATGGCGCACGACTTCTCTGACGACAGGCGCATGAAAACCGAAACTGTTTTTTTTTTTTTTTTCTTTTCTAGCACCCCAAAAAAATATTTAGGCTCGGGGGGGGGGGGGGGGGGGGGGGGGGGGGGAGGTCGGTCGGGCTACCAGAAACAATTTTGGGGGGGGGGGGGGGGGGGGAGTCGGTCGGGCTACCAGAAAACAATTTGTTTTTTTTTTTGGGGGGGGGGGGGGGGGGGTGAAGGGGCCTTATCAGTCCAATTCACTCTATAGTGCACTGTATGCATAGCTATGAGATCCAACATGCCCTTGTGCTTCAAGCAAAAACAAAACAAGCGTTCCTCCAACAATTTGCTAAGCAAAAGGAAAGTTAAACACAGCCAGCAATCCAGGCCATGTACACACTGTGTACCATTTCTAACATCCATAGTTCCAACATCCGTAAGAATTTAACAACCTTCATTTATCCCATATTATTCAGAAGGATTAACAAAACGAGTTTGAAACAGTCAAAACTTGAGTTGTAGTTTACAACCATTTCTGTACACAACAACAAAACAAAAACAACTAAAACAGAACAATTTATGCTGCTTCTGAGAAGAAAAATATATACATGCAACAGGACAGAGATGTAATCATTTCAGCACTGTAAAACAATCCATAGATCACTGCAGAAGAAAACAGAAGTACTTAACAGAAACAACAAATCCATCTGGATAACTCTTCTGCTTCATTTGACACAAGTGCACAAGTGTTGTCTTGCCACCAAGTGTCTGTAACTTCCCCTTTTGAGGGTTTAGAGCCAATATCCACCCTTTGAATATTTCATGAACTCTTGAAGATGATGCTGATGCTGACAGGTCAGGGATTAATGACTTAACTGACAACCCCATTTTGAAAACCCTCAGACAAGGGCTTCACGTCGAGTTCCTCAAGGTCCTGAGACAGACTCCCATTTTCTGAGGAGTTCGAGTCATGGTTCTCCAGGGCTGCTAATGTTACCAGGGTGCTGCGGTCATCGTTTGGCAGCCTCTGCCACATGTCTGAAACCATGGCAGCAACGGAATTAGCATCTGGGGAACCCCCGAGCTGTTTCTTGATGCCAGGAGCAACTTGCCGGTAGTAGAACAGGTATCTGGAAAGGAATTTAAAAAAAAAAAAATTCAAATTAACATGTTTGACTTATACTTTACTTTGGGCAAAACGATGATAAGTGTAGTACATCTCAAGTTCTTTTGCAATGTACACACTTCCAGTTTTCAAGGATTGTTTTTCTAAGGCCACATCAGCAACAGTGTCCAGGAAAATTGACTTCATGCTTAAGGCTTCATATCAATGTCAGACATCAGCCATACTCTGATTCAATTTTGAAATGTCATTTCTTACCAAGGCGGACATGTCTCTGCGTAACAGTGAACAGTATTCAGAACAGATGTCCTATACTTTTACTGCCAGCCAGGACAATTGTCCTATTGTAATTTCCACAGATATGAAGCCTTACAGTGCTCAATGTGTGTGTGTGTGTGTGTGTGTGTGTGCACACAGCGATCGTCGAATGCGCTCGCTTTCGCTACCAAATTTACCGTCGGGCGAGTGAAAGCTCCGGTAGCCGTAGCCCGAATGGCGAGCAGGAATTCTGAGATGAATCAGAACCTAGCAACCTTCCAGAATTTTTTTTCGGGCTACCAGTTTTGTTCAGGGCGGTAGCCCGAATGGCTACCATGGTCCTGACACATTTGACGATCGCTGTGCACACGCGCGCACGTGTGTGTGGTCTCTGCCATTCATGAAGATTTAGTTTCCGGTCCCAAGAGGAATTTGAAAGAAACAAAATCATTTCGCAAATGGGAAAGTGACCTTACGTTCACTGATCATTTGAACTTACCCGTCAAAGTCCGAGCATTCGGCACTGGCATCAAAGATTCCTGCAATGACTGGGACAACACTGGACGATGATTTTTCCAGCGAAGGAGGGGGTTTGTCATACAACCTGCGAAATAACTTTATTTATGATTCAGCGACTACTAAACACAGACTGGTATGTCAAAAGGCAAAGCTGTCATCTACCTTCTTTTGATAAAACAGCCTAATCACTATAGATTTTGATAAGCACGTACATCCTTCAGCCATTTGATGAAAGACATGTAAAGACATACCCCTCAAGACGCTTCCGACATTTGGGACGTGGCCGGTCAGGCATGTGACGATGGATGCCATCCGTGCTTGAGGAGCGGCTGAAAAAAATCATCAATAGTACACGTATAATGTGGTGTTCAGGGCCCAATAAACAGAACACACATGGAATACACACATTGAAAACGGGTACAGTAAGAGAATTTTCCAAAGGAGAAAAAAGAGAGAAATGAAAAATCCAGTCGGTGAAAATATAGCAGATCTTACCTTTTTCTCTTACAGACAACCTGCTTGTGGGAGACTTTGCTCGGTGTTGGGATGCTCTGTTTCTGTGGGGTCCTGAAACATGAATTCTGAACTTACTGACAATTATTCCATGTCGATATCATGTTACAAACATACTACCACTGAAGTCATATATCATAAGAGACATTTTCATTGAAATGAGTAAAACCGCACCACTGAACTCATATATTACAAGAGACATTTTCATTGAATTTGATATGAGTAAAACCGCACCACTGAAGCCATACAATTATTACAAGAGAAATTTTCATTGAAATGAGTAAAACCGGACCACTGAAGTCATATATTACAAGAGACATTTTCACTGAAATGAGTAAAACCGGACATTAAAATAAATCTGCTCATTTGGATTTGTCTTTTGGTTGCTGGTGGTGGTGGTGTGAAAAGACTTTGAAGTTGATAATGAGACAGGTGATCTTTAAACACACCTTTTCCTCTACGGCTCACCTTAGTGCATCTGGGCCATCTGCAGTGTCATCAAGGTCAAAGTTCTCCATACACAGCAGGCTCCGGTTCTCCTCCATGTCAAGATCCTCAAGGTCACTAAGGCCAGCCTGCAGCAAGCCAAAATGAATCAGCCAACAGCATCAACAAATTTTTAATGGGGGGAGGGGGGGTAGGGGGTTGGGGAGGGGGGGCAGGGGGTTTGGGGGGGGGGGGGGGGGGGAGTTGGTGGTGGTGGTGGGTAACACACATGAGAATGACCTACCTGAGGAACCCTTGCATCCATGGCAGCTCCCAGGGCCCATGCTGAGTTGGGTGAGAACAGCTGGCTGTCAGACACATACGGATCTGAAGGGAGTTTGACTGGTGTGAATCCAACATTCTGTCCAGTTGTGCCAGTCTCAAACTTTCCTGGAGTAAACCCAAAGCCTGTACAAACCCAAACATGGATACATGCATCAGCATGACCACAAGTCACACTGCCATCTTCTTATAAGAGCTTGCAATAGTCCAAAGGCTGAAATGATTGATGAAATGAAGGCGTGAATTGCTAGGGGGTGTCCCACAGAAAAAAATGTGAAAACTGAATCTAAACTCTTTGTGGTCTGGAGCATTCTGAATCTCAGAATGGACCAGATTGCAAAGGTTTAAAAAAAAACACCAAAAACTTGTGTGTGCATAGAACTGGGGGTTGCTATGTAGCTGAGATCAGTTAAATAGCTGAGAACTGCAGGCCCTGTCATACTTTTCCATTAGATCCATCCTCCCCCCCAAAACAAGAAAAACCAACCACAACATATAATAATTTTAAAAATTATTATATGTTGTGTTTTTTTTTTTCAAAAAAAAAATAAAAAATAAAATCCCCCCCCCCCCCCCCCCCCCCCCCCCCCCCAATCTCAAGCAGTGCTCCTGTGACCATGAGTTGCTGTATAATAATAACAGTATAGTGAAAAACACCTGAACCTGATATGCCACTGGAGTTGATGGTTGGTAGGGGCGTAAATCCGGTGCTTGTAGCTGTAGTGACACTGGTGTCAATGCTCAGGCGATTATCATGGCTGTTTTCGTACCTTGCAAACAACACATCTGGTGGAGATGTGTTGAAATCAAGCTAGGGAGGGTAAAAACAAAAATAAATCACTCAAATAAATAAATCAAATGATAAAGAAGAAATGGTCATTGTCTGCAAACTGCATTACAAAACAGCACTTGCTCTGTTGCGTCTGCAACTCCCAGAGTTCCTTATTACGCACATATGTGCGTCGTTTATGCAGACATTTCAGAATCTGACGCAGAGATTTTGAGGCTACTTCACTGATTTTAGAAAATGACCCTCTAAATTTGACAGAGATTGTCAACGTGACCCTCAGTTTTCATATATGTAAGGAACACTGAACTCCTCAACATTCATTAATTTCCTTTGTGATGGAAATCGTTCACTCAATCTTTTCTTTATTTTTTTTTTATTTTTAAATTGTAACTTTTCCTTTTTTAAAAAAGTAAATGGCACTTACCTGTTTGCACACTGTAGAAAGAGTTGGTGATCGGGGTACATCAGAGACCTCTCTCTTGATCATTGACATGCTTCTGCCTGATGTGGAATACCCTGGCATGACTGAGTTGAATGTGTCAGCGACTTCTAACTCTTGTGAGATCATCACATCATTGCCTGCAATGCCATACACTTTGTTGGGAGTAGCAGGGACCTGTTGGAAGACAAAAAAAAAAAAAAAAAAAAACAGAAGCAAAATGATTAAATCAAGCCTTTGTGACTGAATGGATAAACCTAAAGGCCATGTGTATAGATATATAAACGTGATACTGTCCACACATGCCACTACCACAACCAGTCACATTATCCTGTTTATCGTAAGTGTCCCTGCCAACTGAAAAATTTAACAGGACATCTATCATGATCAGGGATCGATTTTCTCGCGCGCCGTGCGACTATGTCTCATATTTTGATAAAATGTCGCATAGAAATTTCGCAAAATGCTCATATGTGACATCACAAGTGCACTTGACAACGCCAAGCAGAGATGCGCTGTCCGTGTCAGTCATAGAGTCTGTTACACTAATCTAATATTAGTGATGAGGCTTACCTATCCCGCTCGCCACGTGCTCGAAAGAGTTGCAAAAAATATTGGCGCGTTATCAGTTTTCTCAGTTCTGCGATCGAGAGGTCCTATTCCGTTCAGAACCTGAACGTCACTGCACTTAGGAGCAGGCTCTCGGCACAGACATGTGACAGAGTGATGCGGGTGAACTTGATTGTCTCATAGAAAATGAAAATGTCTCATATAAATGACAGGTCAAGGAGACAATGTCTCATTGGCATATTTGAGTAAATCCATCCCTGCATGATCGATTTATTTTCTAATGTCCAATTACTTTCTTACTAAGGTGGACATAGCCATATCATATCTGTGTCACAGTTGACAATAATATTATTTTATGGTCAACCAGGACATGTCCTATAATAATTCCCATGGATAAGAAGCTCTGGTGTAATCATAGTAAAAGCACATATATATACAATGAGGTTTGCAATAACACTGATGATATCCTGCACGTTAGAGCAAAACAGTTAGGTCTACTTAAAACACTTTTCTCCTCTTCCTCTCCATTTCTTTCTCTTTTGAGAGAGAGAGAGAGAGAGAGAGAGAGAGAGAAAAAAAACGAACGAATCTTTATTAATTTTTACAACGGCAAAAAATTAGATGAGAGAGAGAGAGAGAACTCAAACTTTTATTGTTGTGGGCCACCGGCCCCTCCAACACAAAGAGAGAGAGAGAGAGAGAGGGAGAGAGAGAGAGAGAGAGAGAGAACAAGCGGGCGAGTGGATTTACTTCTTGGAAGTTTTGAATCACATGTTGCTCTTCCATTCTAGGCTGCAGACGGATTGTTGCTGACAGTTTGAGTTGACTGTCAATTGGCAAAACCCTGCTGTCCACTGCCACAAATTTATTGTCAGTTTTCTTAAGTGTGACCGTCCTGTCAGCCTCCTGAACAGTTGCAACTGCTGCAGGCGCTGGATTCAGGCCAAGGGAGGGAACTGCCTGCAGCGGTTCGGAAACTGCGTTGCCGAGTTCAAACTGGCGTTTTCTCGCTGTTGGGATGACCGCTTCAACCACTTCACCTGACTTGAAGTGGGACAGCAGCTTCTGGCAGGCACGCTCTGTTTCAAAGCGGCAGCGAGATTTGGACGACTGAAATTAAAAAGAAGAAAAAAAAAATGTGGTTTTTACCACTTACTTTTCTTCTGAGTAAGCCCAGCATGTGCACTGATAGTGGAATCTAGGATTTGAAGAGAACAAAAAGAAAAGGAGCAATAAAAAAAAAAGGGGGTGGGGGGTGGGGAGAAAAAGAAGCAATAAAATGTGTATCTGATGAACGTTTACAATAATCATGAAGTTGAACGAGTGAAGTCACATAAAATTTACTTGATCATGAACAGCCAAGTCTCACACTGATGTGCAGCTTTGTGAAATTGTTAACAGAAGGGAATGATCATGCACACCATACCAGGTTGGACGAGTTACCAAAGTTGTGTTGGCTGTAGTTTTGTAAGAAAAATTTGGAAAGCGTGCACACCAACACCTACACTGCTTCCGTTGATGAGCTTGCTTTTCTGCTACAATATATGCTACTGTGTCAATGTTACCATTCTTCCTTAAACTGCAATAAGATACCCTGTAGCGTTTGTTGGTACAAGTAGCAACATCCTTTGTTGTGTGCGTCCCCTCCGCAGGAACAACAGGAACAAAGGCCAGACTCTCAGGATCGGCACTCAAGCTCAAGATCTCCTCCTGAATGTCATGCAACAGGTTGTAGCATCTCTTTCCTTGGGTAGATCTTTGCACAAAACGGAAGACAATAAGTGTATAAATACATGTACAATAGTCAGGACTCCTTCTCTGTTTTGTTGGAAATGTAGTGCCATGTTTACGTTCATGGACTCTCTGGAAGACCCATTGTGCTAATGACAAAAAGCATGTGTGATCAGGTTTACAAAACAAACAAAAAAACAAAGAAAAAAAGTTGTTTCTGGTAACCCGACTGACCCTATCCCCCCCCCCCCTCCCCCGACCCTAAAAATTTTTTTTGGCTGCTGGGAAAAAAGAAAAAATACAATCACGATCAGTTTCGGTTTTCATGCGCCTGTCATCAGGGAAGTCATGCGCCATCGTGGACCCAAGATTAGAACGAAATATAGTAAGATAGTGTGTTATATTAAATACAGTTTCACAGAGCATCATTTCTCATAAATACCCTGTTTCTTTGTTCTTGGATATATGTGTGTGTGTGTGTGTGTGTGTGGGGGGGGGGGGGTTAAAAGAACAACAACAAAAAAAAAACACCTACCTACCTACCTCATTTTTTTAAAGCCATGTTACCAGAAACAACAATTTTTTTTTTTTTTTTTTTTGGCCTAATGACAAAAAGCATGTGGGATCAGGTTTACAAAATGGTGCTCATTTTCACCAGGCGTGTCTGTGATTTTCCTGCTCAATGATTTGTAAGCTGAGCAGTATATGAACCATGTATTGCAAAGCATTTTTATTAAATAAAATTGTACTGCATAAATGAAACGTAATTGACACTTACTGCTGGAAGATACACGACTGTTTCAGAGAGAAGTCTCTGCGAAAGTTGTCAAGTGTTGCTGGAGTCCAGTCATCAGCATTCCTCCATAAAACACCCTTCTGTCGTTCTGGAGCTGTGGTTAGACAAGCATAATTACAGGATTGGGGCTGCAACTAACAAGGAAACAGCAAGCACGTTTTTTTTTGTTTTTTTTTCCCCAAGCCAGAATACAAGCTCATAACCAAAGCACTACTGAACATTTCAATGCTTGACCAGTTCGGCTATCTCAGCTGCTTGTGTCATTTGGTAAAAAAAAAAACAACCAATGCTCCCCCCCCAAAACAAACAAAAAACCCACGATAAGTATATAGAGCTTTGTGACTGAAGGTTCCCCATCTATAATCAAACCCACTATATAGAGCTTTGTGACTGAAGGTTCCACATCTATAATCAATCAGCACAATGCCAAAATTCTGTGATTTTATGTACCAAGTAACAGAAGCGTTATCAAGTTAAGTTACCTTCAACATTCAACATCCGAGCAATTCCTCTTTCAAGTTCTTCAATGTGCCTCTCTGTTTCCTGCAGGATTAGTGCCTGTGACAAGCAAGCTTCAGTCATTAACGGCAGGAAATAGTCAAGTAATGGATAGTTCTCCTGCCTACATATGGACAAACAAAGCCGCATGATATGGCACCACTGGAGAACGCAGCAAAACACAAACTTTGACTCCAGTTAGATTGAATTGCAGGTGAAGATAACACACAATGTAGCCATTGCCCTACCGCTTTCAAGTGCTGGGATTCCAGGGAAGTTACACTTGGGAGACAATGAAGTGGCATATGGCACACAGTAAACATGTCAGTCTCGATGATTACAGCGCAACTTCTCAGTACCATCCTTATTTCCATTTGTTGAACTCGAACTGCGACTGATGTAAAAAGTTCTCACCTTTGATGCCTTACGTTTTGGAAGCGCTTTTCCGTTAGGGATGATCAGCTTCAACGTCTCATAACAGCTTGCAACGCTGGCGCGCCACTTTGCGTCGCTCTGCCGTCGACGCACTCTCATGGGCACTTGACCCCGCTTACCACTTGTTCCATGACGTCTCCCTCGATTCATGTTTCGGCTAGAAACGTACACAGAATGCGGAAAGGTTTGTCATGAGTCGCAGACATCAAAAATCGTGAGGAGACTGGGCCAATTCATCAGACCGAAGTTGTATGAGAAGAGAGAGAGAGAGAGAGAGATCCCCGCCTTTTGGTATGCTAACTGTGACGTTTAGCTGCTGCCCTAATTATGCAATGCACGAGTAAGATGCCGTAGAAAAACACCGGCAAAACCACGTCCAAATCCGTCGACACTTCAACTTCAAGTGACCTAGCAGACGACAGGAGTTGAAGTGGCGGTAAATTTGAATACCGCACCGTTCGAATTTGAATCAGTGCCGATAATTCTTGCGGTAGAATGCTTACGTGAAACCTGTGCATTTGCAAAATAGCGGCTTTACGCTTGGTCTTTCGTTGAACCTAACGAGTTTCAAAACACAAGCACTGTATTCTACCCAAACCGCAGGCTGATGTTTAGTCACAGAGCTGCATTTTCAGCATTTTACGAACAGCCGTCTTGTCTGCAGCATTATAACAAACCAACTGCCTCGATCAGGCGACTTGAACATACAGCATATGAAAAGAGCTGCCCTCACTATTATTGTAATATCAAAAATCTAAAAAAAAATCTCAAACTATCAAATGTAAACCTCCTTACCTCAAATATCAACAAAATACCAAACTTCACCCCCTCTGCTTTAGCGTCTGCAGCTGATTCCCGAAGTTTTATTGGCCAACCCTGCCACGTGACAAGTAGGCCTAACCTAATTTCCCTGACGCGCACATGCTTCGCCGAATCTAGGCGATTCACAAAAAAAAAGAGATGGGTTCACACAAAAAAAGTGGGGGGAGGGGGGGGGAAGGATCAGTTTCATGACTTACCTAGTTCTTTGACTGCTGTATCGTATGCACGGAAATGATTTAAAATGTTTTGCATCTGACTTCAATGAAGTAATACAGTAATTTCCGACAGAAAGTTACCATGCCAGCCGGTAACAAGATACCACCGCAATTGCACCCCCCCCCCCTCCCTGTGCGACATGAGCACGTCGGTGTATCCCCACAGATCCGCCACGCTGTGTGTAGCCACAATGTTGCTCTTGATGCAAGCGACCCAGTACCCCACAAACGAACAGGGAACAAAATCAATTAGGCCTACTAGTCATTGTTGACACAGTACCAAAGAGGCCGGGGAGCTCCAGCATCAGGGACAGATGATTACATCTTTGCCAAGGTCACTGATCAGATTCCTTTTACCTCCCTGTCCAGCATAGTCATTTTGAAACAACCGCCATTAAAAGCATTAATGTAATATCCTTACTACATTGTATAAGAGCTCACTAGCATCCAAGCAAAAAGAGAAAATTTGAGCCGTCCCTTCTTCTGTCCACGTCAAATAAATAAGTGTTAAAAATCCTTATCAGCGTTGGGTTGTATCGTTTACCATTTCACGTTCTGCTTTTCTCTTTGGGAAGTCGGGTGCCTTCAGCGGCTGAGCATCAGACTCCAGATCGGAAAGTCGTTGTACAAATCCTTACTGGGACGAAATGTGTACAAGCCTTTTTCTGTTGTGCCTTTGAAATCACCCTAGCGGTGGGCAAACACGTAAAAGCCTCGAATCACCACACCCACCATACTTTTCTCCGAAATGATGTTTCTTTCCTCTCGTTACTTTTTTTTTTTTTTTTTGGTTCCTTTCTTAATTAATGTCGTAGAGAGCGGTGCTTCGGATCATCTATCTGATCTGGGTCTCAGATCTGAGAAATATATAATCATAATAGCAGTACTCCGTCACAAGCTAACCAGACCAGACCAGACTAGACTGAGGACTAGACAAAACAGACTGAATGCCCACATGCACAGTAAATTCAGAACTGGCGAGTCAGAGATGTGCCCACGCAATGTAGACATCATGAATGCTGGACACTTGCTGCAGCACTGCCGACTCCATGATAACCTGGAACTGTGGAAGATCTTTGGAGGATGGCTACACTCGTGCGGGCAACCGGCATTCCATCTAGCGATCGACGGAGATAAACGAAGAAAAACAAGAACTCGGTGACCTCTTTGACCGATATTGCCTCCGCCTCCCCCCCCCCCTCCCCCCACGTGAAAACTTGCCAAGCAGCCATTATTAAACAACAGAAAACTGCAAGTGCCATCTTAATCTTTATTAGAAAATACTCACAATGTTATTGTCAAAACTAATGTGTCAATAGTGAAACACTGCAGCATAACCATCTCGTGTGTGGTGCTGAAAACTCGTATTCCTTAGTACAGGTAACATTAAAAGTAGACCCACAAAACTGGATGCTTAAAAAAAATGGCCAACCACTTCCTTGTTTTTAAAAAATAAAAAACTCAAACAGATCATCGTCTTGTTGAGCCGCATTGGTAATGGATTGCTTAACTCAGCACATATAGTATTCAGAAAATGCAGGATAGCCTCTAGTGAGTGAATCCATGAGCCTGCAGAGTGCTAAAATTCTAAAATGAATTCATCTAATTTTCAAAATGTGCCCCGATTTTCTGCGTCAACAATGTTCAGATATCATGTTCATGTACCAGTATGAGTACTCCTGTCACATAGTAAAAGGGCCTAAGTACTTATTTTAAATTCTACTGTCGTTTGGTGATAAATAATTTATCACCACACGACAGTAGAATGTAGCATACACTGTACGCCACACACACCAAATAAGGTGACAGATCCTAGGCTACATTTCCTTCATTAAAACAAAATGATAAGAAAAAAGGCCAGACAGAGAAGTAAAGTGCAGTACCATCAAAATTAAAAATCAAAGCCGTTACAGGGAATCATCTGAAAGAATGTTTTAAATGTACTTTAGCGTTTGTGGCAAAGGACCGCAGGCTCATAAAACTAAGGCCTGCATTCATCTGATCACCTACAGTGGTCATGGCTGACAAACGTGGGAACGAAGTTAAATTTAAAAACAGATAAAGCATTGCTGACCATCTCTTTTCCTTTTACCCATCTCCACGCAATCACTTTCATATTCTCTCTCCCACACACACATGTACACACACAGTTGTTCAGGGATCGGCTCCAATCGGTATTGTGAAGGAACCGTAAGCACCACAAGCTTAAGCCACTGTTCACTGAACCAACAAGAGAGATGTTATCTTGAGATGTGGTCTACCCTAGTACAGTTGCACGTTTTCTGAACTTAAAAGCTCATGTACGCTACCCAAGATTTATGCAAAGTGGACATGAAAGAGCAGCAGTCTTATCAACCCATATCATTACTAGGTGCTTGTAAATCTTTCACTCATTTTTCTGGCCAATCCCTGACAGTAGTGAAACTTGAGAATCTCATGTCTGAACAGCTGTTTATGTTCAGTCACCTGACCTCGCTGAGTTTGAATTGAGTCTTGACACCGGGCGTGTTGCTACAGGATGCAAGGAAAAGACTGATGGTGGAGATGGTCTCCGACTCTTATTGCTCTAGGCTGTTACTCTAAAATCCTACACCGAATCCATTGTTGCCATGAATCCACTTGCTCAAGTTGCTGTACTTGCCTACTGCAAGACTGGAAAGGGAACTACCTGTTCCTTGAAAACAACAGACTTACAAAACAACTGAGCCTGCAAATGAACAGCTTCAAACAAAGCATGACCTCCCCAAGTTCTGGAGGAAAAGTTTTAGAACAGACTCACATCTGTACAATGTTTTGGCATGACTAAGTGTTTCAGAGGAAAAAAAAACAACCACTTTTTCGATGGAGGAAAATATTTAGCCAAAGGTGGAAATTGGCCAAAATGTGGAAGATTTTTGCTTTTGTTTGGATGGCAGGGCAACATAAACTCAGCAGCATGTAACAACTGTAAAAGGACAACACAATTTTTTTTTGGACAAAGATGTGCACATTTTTTATTAAAAACAGCGCCGACCCCTACGTTCGACACCACTAATACTTGGAACAAAATCATGACAATGGTACATACTCACTGGACGGTGCTCACTAACTTTAGCATCACAAAGTTACAGCATCAATGGTTGATTTCTGATGAAAACCCCATGAAGCAAGCAAAAGTCTGTAGGTCTGTGAGCACCTCATCACAGTGTTTGAACATTCACATGTGTGGCTGAGCACAAAAGCAGCAGTTACAGACACTGACACTCCAGCTAATGCTGAGGAAAACAGTTATTAAACAGTAGGTATGGTCTTGAACTTCGAGCAGTGGTAACTGGTATCACTTGCACAACAGATTAATCGATTAAGAAAAAATTTAAAAGTAGTGTATGAAACAAAGCTTAAAATCAGAATGCACTGGTCACAGTCCCCCAACTCATTACGCTCTGTCAGAGCACCATGTATACCTGTATTGATCTTGCACATTTCTGACATGTAGAAATTACAGGAACAGTTCCAAGGGTCAACACATATCTGAACTAATGGTGATTGCACACCTGGTTAGAAATGGGCCTGTCCTAGCTCTGCCATGGCTCATTATTTGGCAAAGTATCCTAGTATCCTTATAGAACAGATTCTGATTTTTTAAGCCTATCAAGAGTAGAAGACACACGATAATGACAGGCTAAGACAGTCATCTTTCTATCCATGTGTCCAATCACCCGAACATTTTACTGACCAAGCCACTGGGCTTTGGCTACCTGACTGAGAACAAGCAAGTATCTGAACAAAAGTGTGGGTAAACATTCACCCATGACAAAAGGAAAATGGTTAACTTAAAGCAGCACTGTAGTCTGACTAGTTTCAGAGAGGAGCGGCTGGAATATGAGTGCCTGTGAGAATCCTTTTGGCTCAACAACAAAGGTTTATGTTCAAGCATGACAACACTGGCGCGATGGTAGGCAGCCCAGAGTGTTGCATGCATCAGTCTTTTTTGTCTTTTTTTTTTTTTTGCGTCAAGATTCTTCTCCTGTTGGAACCTCATCACTCTCTGCTAGCGCATCTTGTAACTCAGACTGGCTGTGGCTTCAGACAACTCTCCATGGAAGTCAAAATCGACTGTGAAGTCAAGGTCCCTCTGGAATGTACAAAGTTTCAAGAAGGTTAAGACCACAGCGTATCACGACCGTAGCTAGTTGCTGTCTAAAAGTGCAAAGTCACATGGATCTTTCCACGAATGATTCTGAAAATCTGAACATTTCTGAAGTTGGAAAATTTGGATGAATCGGTAAGGGAAACAATAGAGTTTGTTAAAAAAAAAAGAGAACACCCCGAAACATCTAAGTCAGAACTTTACTCAAGTAAAGAAAGAAACAACAGCACTAAACCTCTATTTAGGTGAAATATAACAATTTGTTTGAGGACGGTTGACTTTGTGTCATACATTTCCATGGCCCCCACAGTTTCAAGAGAACCAAAAGCGTTGGAATCCACGAGAGAAAATGAACAAAGGGAGATAACTGCATTCGGACCACAGTAATCGACCCCTGGACATTTGAGCAGCTGTCAAAATCTTAGCGCAACCAACAGACTGAAAACTTAACTTACGATGTTAGCCTTGTTTGGTCGCATCGTGAACACTCCATCCATCTCTTCTCCCTTCTTGATGGTCAAGTCATGTTCGCCTAGGTAGAACACTGTCTGTTTCCAGTGTGTGTAGGGAGCTTCAGGGGCTGTGCAGGAAAGGAAAAAACACATGTTACTGGTGTGGCATTACTGGATTTCTGAATACAAGACAACAGTATGCAATATGATCTGCTCAAATTACCAAGTGTACTTGATATGCTACTACACATGAAGAACAAACATTTGTGTGAATCAAAGTTACTCATTAAAAAAAAAAAAAGGGAAATCTGGCATTACTGGAAGTCTGAATACAAGACACAAGGTTTTGCACTGAAGTCAAATTTCCAAGAGTTTACTTAAAAAAATATTAGTATGCAAGAAAAATAACACTAGTGTTGATCAGCATGGGTGCGAAGCAGTGAAAAACATACTGCTGTGTTTCAGCCTGAACCAAATAAGAAAAGAAACTAAACTTCGCCTAAAGGGAAAGCATTTTGATTCACATCTCTAGGCCCCCATCCTCCCAAAAAACAAACCAACCTACATTATTCCAAAGAAACAAACAAAACCACAGCAACACCGCCCCCCCCCCCCCCCAAAAAAAAAAAAAAAAAAAAAAAAAAAAAAAAAAAAAAAAAATCCACGGAAAAACCACCACCATCACCCAGAACTGGATGGTTACCTGTAGAGAAACCTGTCAACTTATGGCACTTGGTGAACTCAATGTTGAAGAACGTGACAAGAGCGTGCAGGTAGTCGTTACGTCGTACTTGTAGATGGAAGGGAGCAGAGAAGGACAGATCTTCTTCCTTGATGGTGTACATATCCACTTCCTGTAAAAAAAACCCAACCAAAGAAAAAAACTTAATAATAACTGAAAGTGCACATTACTCACGACTCACCAAAAAATTTATAACCATCCAGAAAATGGACAGCTCAAACCAAAATATAAATTTACTTGTAAGTGCATGAGGGTTCCGCACACATTCTCGAAATATAATTATCACAACAACAAGGCCAGCCACAACAAAATCTGTTTATACTGGCCAAGGAGGCTACAAACATAAAATACAGATAGGTGTTATCACATTTGTTATAAGACAGTAGTGTTTGTCCAAAAGATGAAACCTGTTGCAGTTATTGACTTTTATTGTGCCACGATGACAGCTAGTCCAGAAACGTTTTCCTTGCTTGCCTCCCCAATTTCAAACTCTTTGTTTAGAGGGGCCAATGCTACCATTACATTCTGAGCTGTTTTCCTGGTAGATCTATTACTACACCACTTAGACACCTGAACAGTGACAACGTTTGTAATGCTGGTTCTGACCTAACAGCAGCGTACTTGATGACGCACTGAGTGCTATAGCAGCGTAACAACAGTCGTAGAATTTGAACGTTCAACCGCTCGCGCAGAGTGGAGACAAATGTATCGCATTAAAAGCTGTACTAATCATAGAGTAATTCGAGCATACAGGCACACTCGTGAGTGAATCTGTTCCAAAACATAACTTGGCTTAGCAAAGATGGAATTAGCCTGAGAACTTGAAGACAGACAGAGCGCCAGTTACCTTGATCAGACAGGAGTTTGTGACAACCTGTTTGGGGTCCACTACATCCACAAGGGGTTCACACACAGCAACCTCACCAATCACACTCATGTCAAATCCATACACAGAGTTCCACCCTGAAAAAAAAGGAAAAAAAAGTGTGCCATTTCAGTAAGAATGAATATACATACATGTATAGAAGGCAAGTACCAGAAGTGACACATTTCATCTCTGAATTTATTCAGATGTAACATGTGCCCCACAGACACACAGTCATAAACTAGTGACAGGGATAGGGATATTTAATAATTTAGTGCCTGCCCTTGACTAACATGATCAGATTTGAAGTAACAGTAACAGTAATAAACACATCACTACAAATTTAAAAAAGAAAAGAATAAAGGATGAGGGGACAGAAAAAAAAGGAAAAAAAAGAATAATAATAAAGAAGCCCAAAAGAGTAAAAAGCCTCTGAAGAAGTGAAAACTCTGCAATCAGCCCGACAAATCAACAAAACTTACAGTTGATTTTCTCATCTTTGTATTGCCTGTCTTCAATGGCGGTAATGTACAGTGTAGCTCTGTCTGGGAATATCAAACCACCGGGCCTCTGCAGGAAAAAAAAAAGAAAAGAAAAGAAAATAGGAGTCAGAATCATCATGCTGGAGAAGCTGAGACCACCAGCCCTGCTTGAGGACAATGGTGTTTGTAAAACAACAAGAAAAAAACACACAAAAAACACAAACAACAACAGACAAAAGAAAAGAGAAAGCAGGAGAATAGTCGCAAGTCATTGAATAACAGATTTACAGAGACAACCGCTCTAGTACTGTTGTAGCTGACAATATAAAGTCAAATTTGTTTTTGGATGATTCCAATTATAGATCACCACACCCAGTTTCACAGAACTTTAGTAAATAAAGCGTACTTTAAAAAAAAAAAAAAAAAAGCAGCTATGACATTAACAAATTAAGTACCCTACCAACAGTAATAAACGTCTTCTAGAGGTAGAACACTACATTCTGCTGCGGGTCTCAGGCCAAAACAGACACAATACTTCTGCTTCTATGACTCAGCTTACCAGCCATTTATCACGTGCGTAGAGTACAGTTTTCAGCATGGACTCGTAGAAGAGACAGTAGCCCATCCATTCACTGATAATGATGTCCACCTTCTCGATTCCGTCAGGCAGGACCACTTCCTCCACCTTTCCCCTCACTAGTGTGACCACTTTTGAGAAAAAGAAGGAAAGAAAAGAAACAATGAATGTTTAGTTGCGTTTTCTGCCTGAACAGATTAATAATAATAATAATATTGAGTATTGTATAGGCACTTTACCCATGTCATGAATTGGCTCAAAGCGCCGCGAACTGAACCCAACACACACGCTCACGTGAATCAAACGCATTCTCTCACACACTGGAATTACATTACAATCACCTGGTGTGAAGGGTCAGCTTAGCTATTTAATTTAAATTTCGGAATTTAGAATTGCATTTATTTTTCAGATTTGTTACAAAGCAGAGGGGAAGGAAGCCGGAGTACCCGGAGAGAACCCCCCCCCCCCCGACGATCGGCCCGAATGAACGGTACCACATATGAGAAGGAAATATTCTTTGCCCTGAGTGGGACTCGAACCCCTGACCTCTCGCACTGGTGACAAGTCCCTTAACCACTAGACCACCGACCGCCCCAAAGATGGGAAGACACACCTACAATGCGCAGGCAATATGTGTGCACTATTGTGAAACTTGAACGGGTTCATTTCATCTTTGCTAAGCCTGCTTATGTCTTGGAACAGTTCCGCATGTGAGACAGGCATGCTACTCCCCAAAAAGAGTTTTCACTGAAAATCTGGCGCAGCCAGATAATCGAGCCGGCGAGTCTGCTAGGGGGGTCCGGGGACATGCCCCCCCCCCCCCCCCCCCCCGGAAAATTTTTGAAAAAATCGTTAAAATCTGTGCAATCTGGCGCATTCTGAGTACTTTTTCCAGGATAAAAAAAATAGTTTTCAAATTTTCATTTTCGCGGATTTCCGCGAATTCACGGAAGAGTAGCATGCCTGGTGAGAGCACCTGTACGCTGGAAATTCTTAGTAACCTCTTAATGCGATACAATGTTGTTTACACTTTGCGCGAGCGGCTGAACATTCAAATTCTCAACTGTTGCTACACTACTGAAGCGCTCAGTGTTGTTGTCAGCATCATCGAGCATGCTTCTTTTGGCTCAGTGCTATTACATGTATTACTGACGCTGTAACTGTCCAGATGTCTAAGTGGTATGATGACAGATACAACAGAAACAACTCTGAACGATCTGCGAGCGTTAGCCCCTTTGACAGCTTGCGTAATCATCACAAAGGCTAGTCAAGCTGACACAACGATACTGATACACTCATACACTGATACAGGGACCTACTTTAGTATGTATGCCAGCCATGACTTGTAACAATACTTCTTAAAAACAGCAGCACAGCATCCTCTCTGTGTCTCTAAGACTAGTAAGAGAGATAAAAGACTCAAAACAGAAAAAAAACCCCCAAAAAAACTCATACCATGGTCCAGTTTGTTCGCTTTTACGATTTTCTCACTGTAGTCAATGATGCTGGAGCATTCAATCTGAAATAAAGGGAAGGATTATACAGATGTGATGCACAAGTTGATCAACAAACTACACAATACCAAACAAAATGCCGCAAGTTGCTGCCATAACGGGTCACTCCTGTTTTATTCTTTGTCATCATTCCGAGTTTCAGGGACAAAATCTGCAAAGTCAGAATCAGGATTACTGCCACTATTGCTATTGAGAGCAAAACAACCTCAAATGAGGGCTCCATTTCGAGCCATTTTTGCCAAGAAGACAACGACCATGCACCAGTAAAGCCGGGAGTGACCTTAACACTAATAACAGAACAGAGATGACATAAACTTGACACGGAATACTTAAAACCCAACCCAGGACAAAATTTAGACTGCCAGTCGCTGTTACCAGTATACTCAGAGCCCAGTGGTGGTTGCAACTTGGTTATCACCAGGAAGTTCGGAGCCCATCAAAAAAGGGTTAGGTTAAAGAAAGCATGTTTTGTGGAGCTTGCTGACCCAAGTCCAACTTACACCAATGACTTTTGCTGCACCAGCCTTGGCAGCGAACATGCAGAGAATGCCTGTACCACTGCCCACGTCCAGGACTGTCTTCCCCTTGAACAGGTGTTTGTTGTAGTACATGGAGTTTCTGTATGTCCTTGTGCGCACTTCATCCTTTAGCATTTCCTGGACACAAATCATAAAACGAGTAAAGTAGTGTAAATTCTGCGGTTCTGGTGGCAGACGTATCAAAAGAACTCAGGAATACAACTGAATACTGATAATCGTAGTACTGTAATACATTATCTGGTGCTAGCAGCCCAAGACAGCCAGTCCTAGTTACTACAGTCTAAGCTAACAACCTTTAGAAACAAGTCAGCTGGTGTGTAGTAGTAGTGAGTACGGAAAATAGGAATGGCCTGCCCTCCACAACAATAATTTAAGACTACAGAAAGAGAGTGCAGGTCTCAAAATACTTTTCAAAATAAGGGAGCGGAGCAATCCTGGCAGTCTACATAATCAGTACATATGCAAAGGTAGAAATGAAATAAAGGGAAAACATTATGCATTACCAATACCATGAACAAATAAACAATCAGTCAAATTGCCCAGGTCTGTCCATAAATTCAACAAAGCGTTGCAAAACACACACACTGACATGCAGGCATTTCAAGCCCTGAACAGAACTACAATGTATGTATCACAAATTCAAAAACTACAGAAAAAAAGTAACTTGTAGATCAGATGACGACCGCAATGCGAAAGGAAAAACATGTTCATAAATCAAGATCCTACAACAAACATTTAAACATACGATTTTATATCTGGTAAGTTACTTGTACATAATGGGTACTAAAGTATCAACCTCATGAATGCCAAAATGGGCGTAGGAGTCGAAATAGTAGTCTTTGGACGTCATGTCATCTGCAGCGACATGGCCATTGGGTTTGCTGGCTCCATCTGTCGAGTTACAGTCTGTTCCTGCATCCCCACTAGCAGCAACGCTTGGTGTGGCCTGAAAGACACAAAGATATTACTGAGAATGACTTGACACGTGGGTGGGTACTGGGAGTTTTCCACGACCTGTGGGTGATACCAAAGACAGGTCAAGAAGAAAACGGCCAGCACTAACATTTCAGTGTATCTTATTACACACACACTGCAGAGATTTCAGAATGTGGCGCAGAGATTTTGAGGCTTTTAGTCATTGTGACACACTATTTTCACGACTTAAACTGAAACTAAAACACAACTCAGACAGTTGCTGGAACTGGAAACAGCAGAGTTTTGTGCCCTGGGTTTTTTGATTCATGACACACAAAGCATACATGTATGTGCACTCTGACAGTCTTGAAGAAACTATGGGTTCAGGTGAACCAAGTCTTTGTAGAACTTCGAAAAATGTTGATGGGTCATTGGAATTACTGGGTAGCTGTGATTTGAGTGTGAATAATCCTTTTCGGTATTACGAGTACGCATGCGCGAAGCTGTTCTCGTGCCGTCTTGCGCGGTAAAGGGGTCTAAGCTCAAGGGCTCGGTAAAGGGGTCTGGAAGTCTCAGTTTCCCGTTCACTACCAGCAGTGCCGCATACTCTTTTGTTAGGGTTTTTGTTCTCTTTTGCTAGGTTTTTGTTGTCTCCGATGCTGAAGGCACTGGCTCCTTCCAAAAACGTGGCACGCCCAAACCAGTGCCACGCGGAGTTCTTCTTTGCTGCCTGTTGTTTTCAAACCCCTTTCGCGCAAAAAATTCTGTAGAACGGGCACTCTCCCGAGTCTAATGGCATCCATCTCCGTCACGCTGAACCAGCTTCTTACTTAACACTCCTTGAATTCAAACGCAAAAGCTGCGAAAAACCAACCCACCACGCTACTTTCGTACCGTCGTCTGCTGTACGACACGCTCGACCGATACAGGTTTCGCGTTGACGTCTCCCGAAGCGCGCAAGAACAGGCGGGAAGTTGGAATGCTGAATCCAGTTATAGTATGAGTCTATGACTGGCTCTCGAACAAAACGCTTTTCCTAAGCAGAGGAGTGTCCCTCGACTTGGTTTTGCGTGAACTACACGAGTACATGATATGGGCAGGATGTCGTTTCTCCATTGGCTGTCAAAATCAAAAACATGATCAGGCGCGAGTGATTGTACCTTCATCTTTGATAAATGCGGCGGACAGCACCAGTTCCAGTTCACATTAGCAGCTGTACATTTCTGCTTCTTCCTGCTGCAAGCCAGCATGAGTGAGGTTGTAAGTTCTGTGTGTGTCTGTGATGCTTGCTAATGCTACCATAATCACTTCAACCTCTCCGAAATCTGATGGTGACCGATGAGCTTGGTCCCTTTAAACTATCACGTGTACACATGTGGTAACCTCAGCAAATGTTAGGCAGGGAGTTCGGTAGTGTCCATCGATTCGGAGTCTAACGGAAGTTTCAGCATTTTTTTCTGTTCTGCTGTATTTTAGAGCCATCATTCTGATCGACTTCGGTAAAGGGTCACGAGTAATGCGTACAAATTGTCTCTAGATACACTGTACGACAAATGAGAATGGATCAAGCTTAGTTTGTAACTTTGTAAATATTTCCTTAGAAAGTACGACTTCACAGATACAATATAATATATACACAAACGTTAAACATGGCGTTGTTCCCGAATTCAGCCAACACTTCACGTGTACTGTCCAAGATCTTCGATTGCCGGCTACCTAGAAGTTCAAAAATGAAAGCGTTGCCGATGCACCACGTGAGAACACGGTCACACAAAGCCAACGATCGGAAACCTCTTTCTTTCGCAGAATTGAAGGAAATAGTTTGAACAGATGGTACATTTCCATGTTGTTAACTATCACTGATTGAAACACAATGCTACATGTCTATTCCAATTCAGCAATTTGTGTTTATTTGTGTTTTACCTCCATTTGTTCAGCCATTTCTTCTCTGCTCCGTGAAAAAGTGCGCGTTTCGTCACGAGGTTGTGTGCTTGATCGCCACAGAGCTATCTCAATGCTCGCACATTCTCGCGCGAAGGTGCGTCATCTCGCTGTGAAAGTTCGCTAGCGGTGGAGTCTAGTGCTCAGCATTGCTACTTTGGTTGATGAACCTCTATGTGCTGATGACGAAAGCGCACAAAGCAAGCTTTCGTAAGTTTCCGTTTCATTCCGTAGCTGCACAGCGCCTGGCGGAAAATGCCGAGCGCAGCCGATCGGTTTGTTGATCATGTGTAATGCATGTCCCCTGTGAGACTTGAGGTGTACCTGAAGTTCTGCGAAGTTTTCTTGTGTGAATACAGGTAAGAAGAATATTTAGAACGCTCATCGCTCATGAATACGAAGCTGGAAGAGTATGTTTCCTCCAGCTTTTTCCGCCGTTCTGCCTTACTGAAGAAGTTAGCGGCGACTTATCGGCTTCTGCCGAGCAGAAGTTTTCAGTGCATGCCACTGTTTGCCGTAGGTGACATCTGCAAACTATGAAACCGCTGACACAGTGACTCAGAATGTGCGTGTGCTCAGACTCTTCTTCACGTCGTATTGTGCGTGTCTGCGTTTTAAAGGTCAAATGTGACAGACGTCTATCAGTTTTGGGCAAATTATGGTGGTGCCTTTTGCAGTCATTAGTCACGTCTGCCGCTCATGCCAATAGAACAGCAGCCGCGGATACCATGTACGTAACGGGGGTGGGGGTGGGCAAGGGTCAGTTAGTGCCAGCATTATTTTAACGTACCACATACCTCGTTAGGTTTGCTGTCAGCAAGTGGGAATCATGCTCAAAGGCCATACTTCTGCAATCTTTTGAACTGCTTCCATTACGTTGGTGGGGGGGGGGGGAGGGGAGTTAAGACATGAATTTTGATAGATGCACTTGTCATTGAGACATTTCATGAATCATAACAGAACACATATATCCGGTTCAGTGATTGGCCCATTGGTCTTGACACCCATTTTGCATTCATATTTTTTGACATGTTAAAAATCAGTGACGCTGACACTGACGTTTTGGAGTAAATCCCGAATGTCACAGTACAGCTTTTAAAGGATTTGAACTAGATGAATGGGGTTTATTTGGTGTGTGATGATTTTCAGAAACGTCAACTGATCTCAAGTGCATTTACCAGCACCAGTTACGATCCTCTGCCATGAGACACAAAATGAAAGGTTTTTGTCCTGACATAGAAAGAAACATTAAAGTCATGCAAAAATTCATATTGTAAACAGACACATGCTTTATTTAAATTTGAAGGAACCATAGGATTGTCCCCTGCACACATGCCGCCCATTCACGCGACACATGTTTCCGTGTGGTTGAGAAAATACAAATTTGATGAAACTTCCATTTTCCTTCTGTGAAAGGTTGCCACATCATAAATGATGATTTGATGTTCATGCCCCTTTTTGTTTTGCTTCTTTTCCCTGGCATCTCCTGTTGATAGTGAAAGTATTATGCTTCAGGGGTGGCTTATGCAGGATGTGCCTATTATGCTTAACAAATCATAACATGCCAGTCTTCTTTGTCAAAACAGCTGTGAGGTGTGAATCTGTGGTATATCCCAGATTTGCACCATCCCAGTACAAAATTGAGATGGTGTGGAAAGTGCAGGTCTCTCTCTCTCTCTCTCTCTCTCTCTCTCTCTCAGTGTCTCTGTCTCTCTCTCTCTCTCTCTCGGAGAGCGGGGGTGGCCAAATGGTAGAGCGTTGGACTTCTAATGCTCGGGTCGTGAGTTGGTATCCTGGCTGGGGCCAAATATTTGTGCTGGCTTTTTCATTGTTGCCCTGTCTGATATCACCCATATGTGGTGGAAAAGGATGTTAACCCCCCCCCCCCCCCCACACACACACACACACACACTCTCTCTCTCTCTCTCGCCTCTTTGTGCCTAGGCAGCAGACAGCCAGCCATTGAGGGTAGGAGCAGAATGAAAATTGAAAAATAAAAAATGAAAGGCTAGGACAAATCAGTTCCGTTTGTGCCTTATGGCACATTTGGGATGCTTAATGGGCATCCAACTGTTTTATGAGAATTGTAAGTCTCCTTTCATCCGGCCTCTCTTCCGGGCGCCTTGGCAGACCCGGTTGACATTCATCAATAGAGTGGGCACTAGCTAAATTGTAAGGAGGGGAAGGAGTTAGCACGCTCTATGAGCCTGTGCAGTTTCTTGTGGATTTCAAACACCTATCTCCTGCCAGAGAATTAGTGAAACAGCCTGAGCTTGGTAAGACGCTTACAGTATTGCAGGAACGTTAGAGTTTTGAAAGGGGACTGGTAGAGAGGCTCTTTGTGAGGAGCGATTTTTGCTGGAAGCGAGAAGGAAAAGGTTTTGAAGTGAGGCTCGGGCTGTGACTAGATATAATATATATAATATATTGCATTAGTTTGTCAGAGCTATCGTCTCCAGGATATGGCATTTTCGTCAAGCTGTTCAGGACTGCAGCTTTCACCGCAGCCACGACATCGGAGTGGGGGAACTTAGCCTTCAGTGCTCTCTCTCTCTCTTTGTGTACACACGTCGGTAAGCACTGATACGGCTTTAAATTTTCTTTCAATCGGTGGTTTGCTGTCTGCTCTGATTTCAGTTTGTCAACAAAGCTGGCGTGACCCGTCACAGCAAAGACCACGGCCTTTGGTCACAGTGACACGTTGCCTCGTAATATGTCGGAACAGCTCATTACAGATCAATAGATAAAATATACACTACAGTAACACTGACCCACGTCAGCGATCTGTGGCGGCTGCTACACCTGTGACGTGCTGATTTGACGTGTGTGGAAAATATGAATTACCCACTACCCGTGTAGTGAAATCAGAACCGCCAATACACAAACATGCAATTATGTCGTCTGGGACTCCTGCATAACTGACTCCCCTACATAATTATTGGGGAGTGCTGGCCGCGGCTTTGCACGAGGGTCTAACCATTTCACTCCCCCCCCCCCCCCCCACACACACACACCGATTGGACGGAATCGATTGGCCATTGCGTTATAGTTCACGGTAATCGTGATTTCTCCCTTTCAGCCAAGGCATCATTACTCATTTAACAACCACAATTGTCAACGGAACCTTTGCCTCTTGACTGAGGGGAAACAGGCCAAGGACCTATAGTGAGAGGAGCCGGCCTAGAGAGAGAGGGCCGAGAGAGAGAGAGAGAGAGGCCGTGACTCGGGGGGGGGGGGGGGGGCTGGAATTACAGGCAAGCACAGGTTACCTGACGACTGATGTAGTTATTGTGAGTTACTGGAGTTGAAAATGAAAACGTATGCATGTTATTGAGGAGGAGACCATGACCCATTTCAGTTCAGTCAGTAACAATTCCTCGCACATTGCCACGACCAGTTCGTCCATAGACAAGGCTGGTTGGTTGGTTGTTAACGCCCTTCAAGTTTCCACCACGCAGGGGTTTGATATCAAAGACAGGGCACCGAGAAACAAGCGAGCACACAATTTTCGCTCTCACTGAGCAGCGAATCGAACTCAGGACCCGAGCATTGAAAGTCCAAAGCCCTATATCAGACTTGCTCGGCTCCCAATTTCACGATTTTCTTCAGTTTTACTCAGTGAAAATGCTGTGAAATTGGTAGGGAAAGCAGAAGAAGAAGGTAAATAACATGTAATTTTATGTTGCCGGGGTTCCTAGTCGGAAGGGGAGGGGGGGGGGGGAAATAACGGAGATTCCAGGCTTTAATTGCCAGAGCTTCCAGGGAGGTGCGCTATACTTGTGCAGTGTGTGTAGCTGCACGAGCATGGAACGGCATGCAGGAAGGGCGTAAATTCATTAAATGATTTATTGCCCCCGGCCCCCTTTTTTATCGTATCCTGTTTCAGTTACAAATATCCGGGGGGTGAGGAGGGGTAATGTGGTGGCCGTCGATGATTCAGTCCCCTTCTTTGCAAAACACTAGATCGCTCATTATCGGGGGGAGGAGGAGGGGGGGGGTACATCTTTATTACTGAACCTCCCCACTCACCGTAGTGACAGCCCTTCTCTTTCACCGTGCCTCCCCGCCCATCCCGGCCCACATCACAACCCCCACCCCTCAAGTCTCAACCGTGCACCAATACCAGCTTTCTCAGTCACGTCGTAAGCCTTCCTGCGTGCCTTGTCTGCTAATTAGCGCGCCGGCAGAACAAAACGAACGACGTACCGAGTCGGAAACCGCCTTTGTTCGTCTGCCTCCATCCATGAGTTCATCTTTAATGTACGTGCTTTCTCTTCGCCTTTACATGACCCGTTCTCCTAGCAAAGGTCTTGAGAGTACGTTATTTCAGTAAGGCTCCGCGCAGACCTACATCACTGTCACCTCTCGTTCTCAGACCACTCAGCCACTAATCAGTTTCGCCCACGGTAAGGCTCAGAGAGCTGTAAGAGTCTCGTGGAGAAATTGGAGAGATTTATGTCTTTTCTCGAGAGTCTTTGTTTTCGGCGAGGGACACATAGAACAGTTTTTTATGTCTTGGAGTTTGTGATACTCCTGCGGCTTTTCAGATTATATCCATCTCCCGACGAACAGTCAGTTGTGGTGAATATACCGGTGGCAGCCGACAGGCATCAGAATTTTGGATTAGTTTCATTCGTCGAGGGACTGAGTAGAATAACTTGGTTTTGTTTTAGATGTATGCATACCTGTCCACTTCCCATTGCCGGCGAGAGACACAGTCGGAGAGAGAGACAGACAGACGTACGGCAGAAGCTCAAATCCTGTCGTCAAATAACCGACTGGGGTGGAGAGTTCTATGGAACTGTAAACTGAAACCAGTAACGCAACACCACCACTGAATAGATTGCTACTGACTTTAGTCCACTGAGCAGGGAAAAAAATCATCCAGTATCATGATGTCCAGTCGCCGCATACCATGGCAAGATTTGGATAATTTCAGGTTACACGCCCTTACCGAAATCGCTGCTCAGCGGCGCATGATAGTACCGAACTGAGATTGTTGCGTCCGTCAGTTTAGGGCGTGTACAGTGTACCCAATACTGTCTAAGATTGATATTCCGGTCTAGAATTGTGTGAGCATTCAGTCACGGTACTGACTTGAACACGTATGGGGAAATCGAGGCAGAACTGACTGAGGAGGGAGATTGAGGCCGAAGGGCCGGTGTAAACACGAGGGAGAAATTACTATATGACCAGAAAGAAAACTGAAACACAAATATTAAATCCACTGAGAGGCGAAGAGACGCGGCAGTATATAATGCCAAAGCTGCGACTGTTTATTTTTCTTCTTGTGTGCTCATCCTGTGTGCCAGAGACTAGAGGGAAGTGGAAGCATGGCGTTGCAGTTGTGGGAGGAGAGAGAGAGAGAGAGAGGAAAAAATGTATCCACGTAGGAGAAAACCGAAGTGTGAAATCAGAGAGCGGCAGGTCTCTGAAATAGACGGAGCGCGGTGTGCCCCCACGTGCGTGCATTTCCCAGTTTTTCGCGTCTGCTGCACAGCGTAGCGGTGATTTCTATAACAGCTGGAGAGAGAGCCACGAGAGGAACCGCTGTAAGGATTTGACCAGTCGTTGTCGGGTTGTTGCTGGGCAAAGCCGCGCTCCGTTGTGGCTGTTGCTGCTGCAGGAGAAATCCCTCCTCTCAGAGTTCCTGCAGAGCCTACCAGGGTCGTTTCGGTTGCTGAAGTGAAGTATTTCTGTCGTGCCGTTCGGTTGTTGCTGGGGGTGGAGACTCAAAAGAAGAAGAAGAAAGAAGTTCACGTCACTTTCCACTGGCAAACTGGCGGACATTGTTCGAGGCAAGTTAAGTTTCTTTTGTTTTGTAAACTTACACAGCATGTTGGAGGAGGTGACAATACAATTTGAAACAATAGCTATCCTTCGAGTTGAAGCATGTGAAGGATAAAAGTTCAGCCGGCCGGGATGAAAAACTCGTCCCTTGGATAATTATGTCAAAGTTTCAGTTTCAACTTTGTGTTGTTCTTGCTTTTTCAAGTTTAACCTTGTGCTCCAGCCCCCCCCCCCCCTCCACCTTCTTCCCGTCAGTTTTGCCCCCGGCCGTCCTCATTCTTTGGCTGGGGAGCGGGAATAGTCGAATGGTAGAGCGTGGGATTCTCAATGCTGAGGTTGGGACCAAATATTTGTGCCGGCTGGCCTTTTTCTCGTTGCCCAGTCTTTGATATCACCCTTACGTGGTGGAAATGGACGTTAAACCCCCACAACATCTACCCACCCACCCATTCTTTGGCTTTCTGACGTCGCGTTTAATTTTCCGGCGGCTTTTGTTATAGGAAATCAGACGTAGGATGGGCATCCCCTGTTTCTCAGTCTAATTTTGGGACTTACCCGTCAAAAATAAATTAATAATAATAATCGACAGTTGATTTTGTCAGGCAGTGGCTTGGCTGGGTACCGGCTTTTGTCTCCGCCACAACCCGGCGACTGAAATTGATAATGGACATCCTACCAGAACGGTTTAGGGAATCACTGAACAGATAGCAGTGGATTAACAGAGGGAGACAGTAGAGACAAAGGCAGTCAGTCACTCGCTCGCTTTCGCCTGGGATAGGCAACGGCTCAATTTTTGCATCAATAACGTCATCCAGTGCGTGCCTCCGTCGAGTCTCAAGCTGTTTATCTCCTTGTTCAAGTTATCCGTTGAAGTCTGCAGTGTTTCTTACACGTCGGAAGCGGCGCCGGTTGCCTGCGAACTACGGCGCTCCGGCCAAAGCGTGCTCGATGTTATACCGGTCTTTGTCAGAAACAATCTCAATGAACCGAACGCCGCGCTTGGCTCCGTCTTCAGGCGTCTCACGTTTCCTTTTTCTGGGACCAGTCCCGTCGGTCGTCTCGTTCATTACGAGAGATGAAAACGAGACAACAAATCGGATGTGTTTGCGGACATCGGCCATAAGTGTGGTTGCGTGCGAGGCGGCTATCAAAGGGCCCGCCGTCAGATGGTGTTTCTAGCTCCTTGCTACTTAGCGGCCAAACAGAGATTTACTGTTTTGACTGGAGATCAGGGCACTGGAGCCAAGCGAACTTTTCTGTTTGCCGCGGGCCGGCTGATAAGGCATGGAGGCGTGACATGGTGACCCAAAGCCGTGAAGCGACCTGCCGGCTGTTAAGTGTGTAGTTTACAACGAACAAGTCTTTTCCAGTTAACTTTGTGTGTTTCAAATAACGTAGGCGGCGAGGAAAACAGTAAACTGACAAGAAATGTAGGTTTGGGTGGTCAGTTCTGTTTCAAAAGTCTTGGAATAGTATTTTTTTTGCTAAGAAGTTTGTGAAAGTACAGCGTGTGCCCGTTCACTGAGTTGCTTAAGTTTCAGACTGATCAGTCCTGGCATTTTACCGGCTTCCCCAGATGCGATGCAAATTTATAAAATTGTAAATAGATCTCTCTCTCTCTCTCTCTCTCTCTCTCTCTCTCTCTCCCTCTCTCCCTCCCTCTCTCCCTCCCTCTCTCTCTTTTCCCGCGACCGACAGTGACAGGGAGAGCCGGGGTGGTCGAATGGTACAGGTAGAGCGCTGGACTTCTAATGTTCAGGTCGTGAGTTCGTATCCCGGCTGGGGCCAAATAGTCAGTTGTGCTGGCTTTTTCACCGTTGCCCCGTCCGGCTTTGATATCACCCTGGTGTTGTGGAAAAGGACGTTAAACCCCCCAAACACCCACCCACCCCCGCGACCATGACAGAGGCAAAATCAGAACGTAAGTGAAACAGGTCAGCTTACCAGTGTCATATAATTACGGCAGTGGCAGAGGAAAGTTTAGCTATAAATGTGATCAGTGTACGAAGCTTGGGGAGATTCGTATCAAGTTGCGAAAGTGCTCGGGTTAATTTCCTGTCTCAGGTGGCATCAATCGCTACCTCAGATTCAGATCCAGAAAATTTCTTGTGTTGCGATTGCACACCATTTTGCCATTGCCCACGCTTCTGTTCATAATAGGGAAAAACAACATAGATGTCAGGAAAGGTGGATCACGCTGCCCCACTTACTGGTTCTGTTCTAGGAAATCCGATCAAACACATACGTCAGCGAGTATCACATGACATGTAACTTTTTCAAGTTAGTTATGGGGAAGTCCAGGTACAGTGCCATACCGATGCCTTTCCCTTTTTATGTTGTTTCCATAGTAATGGAAACAACATCATAGGACGGGCTAAAATTTCCACGTTCATAGGCAAGCATCTGTGGTACAAACGCACGTCACTGCCGATCTCCCGCAGAGACGATTTTGCAAGTGTAACTCTGACAATGACGTAAGAAAACGTGCGTCATCGATTCTGACATGTACGGTCCACCGAACGCGCTTCTCCTCCTCAGTGAGTGCCGTCTGTGATGATGTGTGTGTGTGCGTGTGTGTGTGAATTGTGTCCAGGCCCGTTTCTTTGAAAATACTCAACCGAATGGCTTAAAATTTGGGGTATCCAAATATATCAAAATGTTACATTAGACGATTCAAGCGTGTGATGATTGCTTAAGTGATTTGGGAGTTATCGCCCTTTTGAGACAAGTTGGTTGTCTTTCGTGTACAGGCGTAATATTTATTTAAATCACTCAATTTTTTGGCAGTAGATAGCTTGAATACGGACTCTGAACAGAGTCACTACTAGAAAATGGTCGCTCTTATAGTTTTCATGTAAACCGAGCCTGAGTTGACATTGCATGTGAACCCAGTTCAGATGCCTATTTCTCCGAAAATACTGAACCGATCGATTTCAAATTTGGGGTTTCTAAATGAATCAAGATTGTTGAATAGAAGGCCCGATCCAGGTACGATTGCACACATGATTTGCGAGTTATCGCCCTTTTCAGAAAAAGTGGCTTTCTGGCGTTTAAAGGCGTAATATTTACCTAAACCACTCCATTTTTTGGACATAGATAGCATGAATACGGACTCTCAACTAAGTGAATTTTGGAGGTTGTCGCTTTTATACTTTTGGCGTAAGCCGTACCTGATGAAAGTGCTGGTGAACACACTTTAGATCTCAAAATCGCTCCTACTATACATAGATAATAAGCCTGGGGTGCCATAAAAAATATACAAAAAAAAAAAAAAAAATTAGAAAAATTCACTGCAGCCGTTATCGTCAGTTGACTCGAAAATTTGTACTCACAGTACATTTCCCCTACAAGCCACACGCCTCACAAACATCGAAGAAGAGACGCACGCGCACTGACGTAAAGTAAGTGCGTCATGTTTGATTGACGTGATGCTGTTTTTTCTTGGGGGTGTCTCGCCACTTTCTTTCCGAATTCCTCTGTTTGGAGACGTGGTGTATTTTACTTCTACTATGTCGCCATCTTCGTGCAACCGCAGAGAAGACACGGGATATAACAGAATACAACTCCAATACTTTATGAACAGAATATGCACGGAGAACAAATTCATGAAAGAAGAAGAACCCAGAACGCTGTGCAGGGCTGCTTACGTACTGAACAGGTCAGATCCATCGCAGAAAAGGCACGCGCGCACAGACGCAAAAGGCAGTATCAGCGTCATTTTTCCGACGTTATGTTTGATTGACGTGATACTGGCATTTCTTGGGGATGTGTCGCCACTTTTTGGACGTTCTCTATGTGTAGACGGGGAAAGCGGGAGTTTCATTGATGTAGTGTGCTTTGTTTTTCCCACTGACTCTCACTCAATAGCATAGTAGAGTGAGAGAACACCACATAGGTCTCAATGGAGCACAAACGCGGCTCGCGCGAGTCTGTGTGTGCGTGTGCGCGTGCGTGCGTGCGTGCGTGCGTGTGAGTGTGTGCGCGCGCGCGTGTGTATGTCTGACATAACACATAGTTAGAAAACGTTCGCCGCGCAGACTTGTCTGTTAAACATATTGGGTCGGTATTAATTCGATCTTTACACTGCGCACGCAGCAGCAACACTTCAATTTTCATGGGCCTGCTTTCATTGCAAGAACTGTATCAAAGTTATTACGCCAAATGTATTATGCGTCATCCCAGTGAGCAAAAACGTCATAGATTTCAAAGAATACAACTTGACGTCTCTCTTCCAAAAACAAGATTGGTGTGACAGCCCGGTCAGTTGTTTCCATTCAGAGAGAGAGAGAGAGAGAGTGTGTGTGTGTGTGTGTGTGTGTGTGTGTGTGTGTGTGTGTGTGTGTGTGTGGATACATGGCATTACAAAAGAACGACCGTGACGATAGCAGGTGATCAAATGGAAACAACATATTGGGCTGGTGGCCATCTTGTTTTCAGTTAACACGATTCTTACCGAATGGAAAAGGCTAATCAAAAAATGGCGCAGTGATGATTACTCTCAGGTACAGCCATATATTTTATTAATCATCAGCACACACAGGCCTGGCCGTTGTTACAGCGCGTTTGCTAAATAAAAATGATTGCTTAGAAACCAGATCTTTTGGAAAGTGCAGCAATGTCGGACAGCGAAGATAACTATGGCTGGCCTGGGTTTTCCACGAATCATTGTTTTCGTGACTTTGTGGCTTCTAATAGTAAAGAAATACGAATTTCTTTGAAACTACAGTTCATTCCTGAACAGGCTTGGTCTCAACACAGGGGAGCCGGGGTGGTCGAATGGTAGAGCGTTGGACTTCTAATGCTCGGGTCGTGAGTTCGATCCCGGCTGGGGCCAAATATTTGTGCTGGCTTTTTCATCGTTGCCCCGTCTTTGATACCACCCTGTGTGGTGGAAAAGGACGTTAAATCCCCAAACACCCACCCCCACCCTTGGTCTCAACACAGAGCCTCAAAAATACATGTAGCCACCAATCAGTGTCCAGTCCGCAACCAGATAACGTTGTCTGCCCATGCGCAGTATACACATCCAGAACTGACGACTTACACGCTTGCCAGAGTCACCACAATGGTCTCAGGCTGCTTCTGGTGCATAGAACCAGCGCATTCGATGAAAACTGAGTTTACCCACACGCTGGTGTATGCCTGTCGTACGTATAATTTCCACGAATCACGTATTGTGAGGTGGTGTCAGCGCAAGAAGCACAAGTTTGTGGCTGCCACTTGGGATTCGAACTCACGATTCGATTACCAGTGCTACCAGTGACACCAGCTCGGCTAGCCCGGTTACCCACGAAGACTGCGGGCGATACAGGCTGTCAGGGGCGAGCCCGAAAACATCTTTCTCAGCCCTGAGGTAGCCTGCAGGCTGTCCCTAACCCGTGTTGTGCACCAGAGAACACGTGATGGGGGGGGGGGGGGGGGTGCTTGCCCAAATACTGCGTACGCGGGATGTACATGTATATAGTGTAGGATAAGTCGTACAGGGCCATTCATGGTCAAGGTAGCTTAATCGCTGAGCAAAAAGTAAGGTGTGTGTGTGTGGGCGCACGCGCGCGCTCGTTCGTTCGTGCGTTGGCGATAGCGACCTGAATCCGCCCCTGTAAGTCCGTTTTCCCATGTAAGCTGTCCCAGCATGTCCTTGCTAACTATGGCCGCGTTGAGCAAGCTGTCACGGGCCGCCGTCTTGGTTCTTCCTATCATCACACCGGTGACGCGGCTATCCCGATTCTGACCGGCTTGCGGCGTTGAGCGCTAGCGTTGCTTGGCCGCACGCGACTTCTCTCAGAAAATCATCTGCGCTGTACTTGTGAAAGCTTGTCTCGATCTGAGGTTGGCCTGTCTTGTCGCAGAAGGTCTCTGTTCAACTCGTAAGTGGTTTTTGTGGTGCTACTTGCGCGTACACTCACGTTGGAAGCAATTTAGTCTCGTTTTCTGTAGAAAATTCACTTTCATTCGCGATAATATAAAATTACAGAAAGGAAAGTCACGTTTATGAAAACGTCCCAGTTTTATAATATGTCTTGCGGCCACACCTAGAAAATTAGTGCAATTTGTGGCTTAGATCGTGCGCAGTTCGAGAAAGAAAATTGGTAGTGAATATTTTGTGGCTATGAACCAGCACTCGCCCCGGCTAAGAACCAGCCTGTATCAAACAGACGGTTGGCCGGTTCTTAGCCGAGGATTTCGCACTGCTCTGATATTTTTTAAAATTGCGAAAACACTAAAGCATCCTACGTCACAACAATTGGCATGCAAGTCACAAAGACATTACGGATACGTGTCTGTTTTGAAACTTCTGGAATTAACGTGGTATTTTTTGTCAGCTTCGTGTTAAACTGCAAAATAGCTCCCGATTCTCATTGCAGTCGAACAAATATGACTCGTGTCCTTACATGAATAAATTTTTCGATATAAAATCGCTTTGGGTGGGAAGATGAAAGTCTTACTGATATGTGCATATAACAATATGATCAAATTCATTTCAGTTCTTAGCTTTCCTGGCAGCATTCTTGCACATCACCGCATGCGTGTCGCGCTTTTCCGGCCTAAAACAGTCACTGCGATCGACAGCCGGTCGGATTCGCGGCTTAGCCGCGTCACCGGTGTGTCTGGAACTCCTTGCCAATTGAACTCCGCCTTCAGACCTCACTGCCTCTGTTTAAATCGCATCTGAAGACCTATCTCTTCCGCCAAGGTTTTGACAGCTAAACCTCTGTTAAGCCTCAGTGTCTGTGTGCATCATGAGTTCGTTGCACTGCCAAATTGTATGTAAGCGGAGGGGATGTAAATAGTGTGTGTGTGTGTGTGTGTGTGTGTGTGTGTGTGTGTGTGTGTGTGTGTGTGTGTGTGTGTGCTTTAAGCGCAGCGAGTCCTTGAAGCGGGAGAACAGCGCTTTATAAAAGCCATGTATTATTATTATTATTATTATTATTATCATGCGGGTGACTAGCTACACACAGTGGCAGTGTCCACGATCTGGACTTCCGCAGACATTGGGCGCAGCCGAGTGAATGATTGACCGTGTTCTTTCTAGGTACAAGGACTCGCCGCAATAACCGTGACCACAGTTTCGCTACCTTCTTTTTGGTCGCGTACAATACCGTGAATACTCGACGGTACCCACGTATTCACCTAGAAGAGTGAGAGAGAGAAAAAGTCCGCGCTATGCCTACAGGTCCTGCTTAATGCCAGTTGACGTCAACCGTTAAAAAAAAGGTGAGAAATCGTTATTCTTTTGTTGATAGAATACGAATCTCATGGATGCTTACAGGTTTTACGGGCCTTTCGGAAATTAGTGGCGGCCTCTGGTTTCCGAGAGGTTGCCGTATTCATGGTCATTCAGGTGTGAATAACCGTGTGTGGATGGAGGTTAAACAGATCGACATGGTTCACACCAGACTGGCAACAAAGGCAGTTACTTTCTCAAGTCATTTTGTCACATGAGAAAAGAACATGATTTCGCGGCTGTCAACATGGAATATTTTGTGTTGAAACTTAATGGTGTACCGCTTTTCTTCTTTGCATTGTGCAGTTCATAAGCCAGCTTTACACTAACTTAAGGCCACGCCTATGGTAATTATGTAAAGACAAAAATGGGCATATAGAGCACTTCCTTTTGTTTCTCCTTCATTTCAGTCTTAGGTTTAGTTAAAAGCTACGATTTGTTACCTTGCTTCATTCATTCTGATTATGTCTAAGATGGTTTTATTCTAAACTTTCACAGGTTTGTGTTCCAGTGGAACTGAATCAGTGTCAAGCCTAGCGTCGTCAGTTAGATAGGTGGCCAAGGTACTGGTGACTCTAGTAATTTTCAGCGCAGACGTACATAGACACTACAGAGTTGTGAACTGTGTGAACTGTATTGGCGTGCCACGCCGAAATTGGCCACAGTAGTAGCAGTGCGTGAAAACTCTTGCCTGTAACTGAAACTGGTACACTGCCAAGTGACATGCCACTCAGACCGACCCCCCTCATCTATCATACCACGGTCCGTCAGTGCACGCGAGACTGATCCGCCCAGGTCAGTGGTCATTACCGGCTTTGTTCACACCTGTACTCCCACCTCATCAGGACAAAGAGACCGACGAGTGAAAGCAATGTTCCTGCCTGGCCAGCTTGGGGAGTGTGTGCGTATTGGGGTAAGAGGACTGGGGTGGTAATGGCGCACCGTGTGACATTTCTAGGCTCACAGAACAATCGTTAAAGACCTGTTTTGGTGGTACAGTGTATCTAGTACCACCGTTACCGCTTAGACACATGTCCACACAGTTGCAGCGTCACACAGGATGGCTTTGAGCACACTGAAGCCGAGACGCACAGCGTCTGCCGCACTCTTGTTACGCTGCTGAATAGGAGAGGTTTGGGTCGGAGGGAAGGGGGTGGGGGAAGTTGGGGTAGGGTCACACCATCGACTGAATCTTTCGCTAACACTGCCTTCGGGCAGCGTGTAACATTTTGGTGTGCCAGTAACACCTAGATGGAGGTGCCTGTCCCCAGTCAGGACGGCTGTATCATTGAGGATCTTATCCGTGATCTGTTCCTCTTCGCGCTACGGGCCAAGCTCAGCCTGTTTAGTTGGGTGTGGTGTCTGCTTAAGTTTCAGGGGACGAATTCACATCGCAGTGTTGACTTTATCACCAGGATAGGCCTTAAACCGTGTTAGCTATCCCGCTCTGCCTATCACGCCTTTTTTTTTTTTTTTGTCACCCCAATGCACGTCGGCCGGACAGCCCGTGGGATACCTATTTAGTCAGTAGCTGATCTAGCCCAGTTTCTTTGAATCAGTCGGCCTTGATCTCAGTTTGTGGAAACGAACTCTGCAGCGTATAGCTGAACCAAGAACCGCTGCGCCCTCTATAGGCCTGAACTAACATGCCGAGCTGTCATAGTAGTGTTGGGGCTGGAAAAGGAAGGGTCGGGGGGGGGGGGGGGGTGAGGGCGTCTCCAGTTTCGGTCGTCAAAAAGTGACGTAGGTATTCGAAATTTGATACAGCCACTAACTGCTGACTGAGTCACCCGATACTTGGTTTAAGTTACCCCTCTGGTAGGATATCGCGAAAGTAGCAGTATAATTATCTGTCTGGCCTCTTGGAACGTCACCGGTAAACTTAATGCACCAGCTGCTATCGTTGTATGCGCTTAATCCATCAGCTGCATGTCATGCAAGGATAATCTCCATGGACGCACTTCCGCACACTACACGACGCCGCTCAAGAATAATTCACTTGATGTACACCCGTGTCATCTTCGCACGGTGACTGGCGGAATTCAAAAGGGGTTCTTGTCTCTTTCCAGTGACTTTGATTACCCTATACTGTGCTATTTTCACATTAATTTTTGTCCAGGCTGCATGAGTGATCTGTCTCACTTTGCCGCGGCCCGGCTGTCAGATGCAAACTTGCGGCGGCCTACTGCAGTTCAATTTGCCTGTCACCGCGAGAGTCACAGTCAAACGAATCGACCTGACTAGTGGCGGCCTCGACCGACTGACATAAAATAGTTTCACTACCACATGAGTGATTTGTTGGTAAATGTAAACGTGCAGGATAAGTGAGTGCAGGCCGATTAATTGTTTTAGGTGCGCATAAATGCAAATAGGCGTGTAACGTATGCATAATTAGACAGACTGAGGGCCGGGCTTCATCTGGCCCAAATCTGCCAGGTCATTCAGGGACAACTGGTAAATCAAGCAAAATGCAAGGAGTGTCGGCCGTGGCTGTTGTCCTGTCATTCTATTGGACTATGTACAGTCGCATCGACCGAAACTGCTTATGAAAAAACATTTTCTTCACACTGAAGACTGCACTCTGGTACAAGCGCGCAACTGATCACACAGGAAGAAAGCGATGCCATTTTGAACCTGTACCAAGAAGAAGAAACACTAGGCGTCAGCGTGAAATAGAACCGCCGGGTGTCAGATTAAAATGCCAGGCAAAAACTGTCGCGCTGAAGTCGGGGTTTGGTTCAGAAACTGCCATGATTGTCGGCTGACCCTAAAACGTACCTGTCTAAAGGCAAAAAGTTTGACATTTCTCATTTTGTTTTGTCACACCGCGTCGACGTTATTTGGTTGCGGATTGTGGACCAGCCCGACAATTAAAAGTTTTTTTTTTGTTTTTTTTTTTTACTGTCACAACTCTTTGCCGGCTTCAGTGGTATTCCTACATGGTAATGGGCTCGGAAGCTGGGGCAATTATGCATGATGATGGAGATAAGGATGATGGTAAGAATAAGATGATGCTATGGAGGTCCGTGTGGTTTGGGACTGCGGGACAGGGCCGCATTCCACGCTTCCTGTCATAAATATCCCGGCATTAACCAGGCCCCGGAACTACGGCACCTGCGGTGCCGGCCATGTAATCATCCACATCATAAGACGTGTCATACCAAGGGAAGCACCCCCAAAGTCGCACCCGTGAAGTGGGTGAAGCTCGGCTGTGTGGTAACGGCCTCCCCATTGGGCCCATACCACACCCGCTCTGGGTAGGAGCCGACCTAGGTAAGAAAATATCCCGCTTGCCTCGGCTGGGACTCGAACCCGGGTCAGTCTCCCGGTCCATAGTTCGAAGTTCTAACCACTACAGTACGGGGGCCGGTGGTACAAAAGATTGGTCGAGTCCCAGTCCACCCAGGAAGGGACTGTAGGCCCAGGGAAAGTCGTATTCCTCTACTGTTAGAAGTCACGAAAACGGTCGCGATGGTCAAATAAAACATCTTTCTATCTGGCAAATAACACCAGAGCTTCGAAAGCGGCAGTTTTGCATCTTAATAATAATAATAATAATAATAATAATAATAATGAGTATTATATAGGCGCTTTACCCAATTTCATGAATCGGCTCAAAGCGCCGCGAACTGAACCCAACACGCACGCTCACGTGAATCACACACATTCTCTCACACACCGGACATAAACACATTACAATCACGTGGTGCGAAGGGTCAGCTCAGCTATTTAAATTTCGGAATTTAGAATTGCATTTATTTTTCAGATTTGGTGTGCTGAACATTTCCAAAGCAGAGGGGGAGGAAGCCGGGGTACCCGGAGAGAACCCCCGACGATCGGCCCGAATGAACGGTGCCACATACGAGAAGGAAAAATTCTTTGCCCCGAGTGGGACTCGAACCCCTGACCTCTCGCATTGGTGACAGGTCTCTTAACCACTGACTAGACCACCGACCGCCCCATACTAACATAGAGGCTTTAATATCATGCTGCATAACTTTCTTAACAGTTTTATTTTATCTACAGTGACTTTCGTTGTTGTAGTTGTTATTGTTGTTTTAAACCTGGTTCCTTTGGATGAGATCCCGGGGAAAAGTCGATGAGGCTGGCTTGATGAGAGTCCGAACATTCCCTATAAGCTCTGCAACCATCTCGGCTATCCCTGCTCCCATCGAAGTGGTAAAGGGAGTACGTACGTATTTCTTTTGCAGCTGCATTCGCCAGAAGAATGAATTTGGTTCGTGTCCACCACATTCCCAGACAAATTGGCCGTGAGTTCTAGCGCATGTAGCGGATACTCGGGGCAGATCTGGGTCATGTTCAGACCACCTGCATTTTGGCAGCTGTCGTGTTCGGCGTTACTCATTCGTCAATGTAGAGTTTAGCCCCAAGAATCACGTGCTGTTCGATGCACAGCGCGGTGCAGGGACAGCACGTAAGTTTCCTCAGGTTTGAGGAGATGATTGTTCGGGCTGAAGCGTGAGCTTGTTTATCGTCAGTGTGTGAAGCCATTGCATTCTCTGTCATAATCAACGCCCCCTTTGTTTGTTTGCAATCGACTTTCAAGATTCGTCGCTATTTCCGGGGGAGGGTGGGGGGGGGGGTGTCATGAAGTCATTCTGGAAAAACCGAACTGACACACCACTTACGATTGTAGCCGAATTGAAACCTATTTTTAGTATTTTACGTGCCGAGCTAGAGGGAACTGCCTGTGAAGACAAGGATATTAATTTTGCTCGTGTCGGAAAGGGGGGACATGTGCGTGGTTACGTGATTTTCCAGCTGCGACAGCCCAAAGGTTAAGAGAAACTGTTGCAAGGCTATGAAACTTTTCGTTAACCCCCCACCCCCACCCCTCCCTCCCTCTTAGCCCCTCTTCAACTCGCTCCCTATCTCATTCCAGAAGAAGACAAATCACTTGCTAGCTCGATTCTCGAAATCTGTGAGGCACTGACGTAGTTCGTTTTAATTCCCGGAAAGTGGCAGATTTCAATTGAATTCCCAGTGCTACCAGGCAAGGGGAACCCAGTAAGGGTCGACCCCTCGTCCCCCGCAGTGATTGACAGTTAATGGCATTTCGTTCTTTTTTGCCTCAGTTCCGTCCCCGTCTGCCCCCTAACCGACACCCCCCCCCCCCCCCCCGCCATCCCCGTGCCGCCACCGTAACTCCCCCTTACCCCTGCCCTTTTCAGTTCATGCACTTTCAGCTGGAGGTAAAGTAGAGATGTTTCCTCGTCACGAAATAGCTTGCATAATTATGGAGGCACTGTGCGTCCCGTTGTTTCCAAACTGACCCAGTAGATGGGTGTTGGCTAGCGTCAGGGAGAAGGAAGTGCGAAGGGTGCAAATGTGTGTGTGTGTGTGTGTGTGTGTGTGTGTGTGTGTGTGTGTGTGTGTGTGTGTGTGTGTGAGTGAGAGAGTGTGAGAGAGAGAGAGAGAGACTTGCCCCTGTTTCACATGGGTAGGTTTGCAGAGAAATCTTGCACACAGCTGAACTCGGAGTGGCGAAATGCAACGCTATTGTTTTCAGTAAACTCGCTGATATCGGTATCATGTTGTGGACTTTGCAGTGCCCTTCCACCCCACCCCCGGCCCCAACACCTCTCTAGCTCGCTCTCTCTCTCTTTCTAAAGACGGGCCTTGATTACAGTGCGGAAACTGGTTATTTGATTCCCCTCTGATGAAAGAGAGTGATAGGCGGAAGGGTATTGAACCAGAGACGTACAGCCATTGGCTAACGCAAAATCGTTTTTAAAGACGGGCCTTGATTACAGTGCGGAAACTGGTTATTTGATTCCCCTCTGATGAAAGAGAGTGATAGGCGGAAGGGTATTGAACCAGAGACGTACAGCCATTGGCTAACGCAAAATCGTTTTTAAAGACGGGCCTTGATTACAGTGCGGAAACTGGTTATTTGATTCCCCTCTGATGAAAGAGAGTGATAGGCGGAAGGGTATTGAACCAGAGACGTACAGCCATTGGCTAACGCAATAATCGTTTTTAAAGACGGGCCTTGATTACAGTGCGGAAATGGTTATTTGATTCCCCTCTGATGAAAGAGAGTGCATAGGCGGGAAGGGTATTGAACCAAGAGACGTACAGCCATTGGCTAACGCAAAATCGTTTTTTAAAGACGGGCCTTGATTACAGTGCGGAAACTGGTTATTTTGATTCCCCTCTGATGAAAAGAGAGTGATAGGCGGTAAGGGTATTGAACCAGAGACGTACAGCCATGGCTAACGCAAAATCGTTTTTAAGACGGGCCTTGATTACAGTGCGGAAACTGGTTTATTTGATTCCCCTCTGATGAAAGAGAGTGATATGCGGAAGGGTATTGAACCAGAGACGTACAGCCATTGGCTAACGCAAAATCGTTTTTTAAAGACGGGCCTTGATTACAGTGCGGAAACTGGTTATTTGATTCCCCTCTGATGAAAGAGAGTGATAGGCGGAAGGGTATTGAACCAGAGACGTACAGCCATTGGCTAACGCAAAATCGTTTTTAAAGACGGGCCTTGATTACAGTGCGGAAACTGGTTATTTGATTCCCCTCTGATGAAAGAGAGTGATAGGCGGAAGGGTATTGAACCAGAGACGTACAGCCATTGGCTAACGCAAAATCGTTTTTAAAGACGGGCCTTGATTACAGTGCGGAAACTGGTTATTTGATTCCCCTCTGATGAAAGAGAGTGATAGGCGGAAGGGTATTGAACCAGAGACGTACAGCCATTGGCTAACGCAAAATCGTTTTTAAAGACGGGCCTTGATTACAGTGCGGAAACTGGTTATTTGATTCCCCTCTGATGAAAGAGAGTGATAGGCGGAAGGGTATTGAACCAGAGACGTACAGCCATTGGCTAACGCAAAATCGTTTTTAAAGACGGGCCTTGATTACAGTGCGGAAACTGGTTATTTGATTCCCCTCTGATGAAAGAGAGTGATAGGCGGAAGGGTATTGAACCAGAGACGTACAGCCATTGGCTAACGCAAAATCGTTTTTAAAGACGGGCCTTGATTACAGTGCGGAAACTGGTTATTTGATTCCCCTCTGATGAAAGAGAGTGATAGGCGGAAGGGTATTGAACCAGAGACGTACAGCCATTGGCTAACGCAAAATCGTTTTTAAAGACGGGCCTTGATTACAGTGCGGAAACTGGTTATTTGATTCCCCTCTGATGAAAGAGAGTGATAGGCGGAAGGGTATTGAACCAGAGACGTACAGCCATTGGCTAACGCAAAATCGTTTTTAAAGACGGGCCTTGATTACAGTGCGGAAACTGGTTATTTGATTCCCCTCTGATGAAAGAGAGTGATAGGCGGAAGGGTATTGAACCAGAGACGTACAGCCATTGGCTAACGCAAAATCGTTTTCCAATACCGTTGACTGGCTCCTAATGTCTTCCGCGCTTCGTTTGGTTATTTATCGGCGACAAAGCCCCCTCCCTCCTCCCCACCCCCACCCTGGGGAAGTGAAACTTTGATCAACTTTTAATTCGCGTAATGTGGCGGAAGCGAGTCACAAAAACAGAAGTGATTTTCCTGTATTCTCGGGTTTGTCAGTGCCGTTTAATCTGGCACGAACACGAATCAGGTTTGGCGACAGGAGACGGGAAAAGTGCACATTGATTTTTCTGTCTCCGATATAAAAAGATAATGGGTTTTGCGTGTCCCTTTTTCTGCGAAGCGTTTTGCAGGTTTGTTCGGCGCTGTGTCTCACCCTGATTGACGTGTGTGTGTCAAGTGTGTGTGTGGTGTGTGCCTCTCTCTCTCCCCCCCCCCCCCCACACACACACACACACACACACACACACACACACACACACACACACACACACACACACACACACACACACACGGAGAATGAGCGTCCATGCGCAAAGTCTCTGAAATCCGAAAAGCTGTAGGCAAACAAAAACCACCACCACCACACTCTCGACACCCCTCTCCCCTCTCCCCCAAAAAAGAAAAGAAAAAAAGGTCATGAGCACAAATTGACTTGAACTGGCAATATGGCTTCCTCGTAGCTAAGCCTACCCTGATACTTGTCTTACTGATAAATTATTGAGGATTTGATTAAATGCCAAAAATTGACTACAAAACGTACTTCGCATTTTTGTTATTAAGAATTTGCTTCTGGCGCATTGACTGAGAAGTTTGCTCTTGATAAACCTACACTGCATTGCCATTTCGTGGAGACTGACACAATTTGCCATCCAGATACTAACGCAGAAACTGCCTTGAGATCAGTCGTAACACATACTGACATAGACAAGCGCATGTGAGAATTTGCAAACCGAATGCTCAGTCTGTTCAGTCAGGGTGTACATGAAATATAGTGAGTATGTGCACAGCAAGGCAGTAATGATCAGTGTGCGTGATAGACCAAGTCTCGCCTGTGTGACGTTCCTGGCACAGGTTCTGAAGAAGGATCCGTCATCGCTTGGTTTGTTGCAAGGAATGCGAGACTGCATTACGTGGCCATCTGTGGAAGTGATTGTGAACATGCAATGTAATGTAATGTACCGATACTTACGCGACGTAAAGCAGGGATCATTCCTCTCTGTGGTGGCGTGGGGTGGGGTGGGGAAGGGAGATCGATCGGGTGGCTAGCGAAATTGGCTGTGTGTTGGGTTGAACATTGGAAGGCCTTGAGTTCCAGTCCCAACAGTCAGTTTGTGCAGATTCCCCCCCCCCCCCAGTGCTGTCTTCCCCCTCCCCTCCCCTCCCCCTCCCGGGTCTTTGGACTTGAAATTCCTGTACTGTGACGATAAAATTGGGGAAACAAAATCGTCTTTAGTTGGGGCTTATTGTTGACGAAATTGCCTTTAGCTGGAGTTTATAGTTTAACAAAATTGCCTTTACTTGGGGCTTATAGTTGACGTAATTGCCGTCAGGTGGAGCTTACACTATCACCCGCGCGTTGGAAAGAACTGACAAAAATCGCCTTTAGGTGGGGTTTTTACTTCGGAGAGAAAAAAAAATTAAATGATCTTTAGCGGATCGTATCCTACAGACTTCGAGACTCGCCCTCGCGGTAGTCAGAAGACGGAACACCCGGAACACCCCCCATATACCCCTCCCCCTCGACCCCGCCCGAGCTCCGGTCGAATGGGAAAAAACACTCCCGCAATTTACAACACGTTGTTTCCGAGAGGTAGTGGCTTCAATGGTTAAACCTCGCAGCATGGCAAATTTCGTCAAGTAAAGTTACGCACGGGCCTCGACTGATGAACAAGTTCCATAAATAGAAAGAGGTAGGTCTGTGGTGGTGGTCTGTCTCAGTGTCCAGCGCACCTGCTGCCCTTGGCAAGCACATGGCAGATCGTGTAATTGTAGCTCATAAATAAAACTGATCGAAACACTTCCCGTTGTCTTGGCTCGCACTGGATTCAAGTTTCACTCTTAGCTTCCTCTTGGCCGGTTTCACAGTAACGTATGACCGTGTGAAGTGCATGTGCTGTTTGCGACTTCCTGACGAACCAATCCCTACGTAGCTTTCTCTTGAATTCACCTATCAGTTGCTGTCTTTCATATTCAATCGCAACATTCAATGGTTGCCAACTACAAGCTGCTACATAGCTTTGTCTCAAGCAGGAGCGATCCTATCAAAGCGGGATAAAGACTGTTGAATGTTATAATGAATCACCAGGCTGGATGTTCCTTTTGGTATGAACCAAGTACGTATTATGGGAGAAGAAACCTTCAGTTCTGTACACGTGGTGCTGGTTTTATTCTGATGACCTCTGTATGAGGCACTCTGGGTGTTTATGTTGTTTGTGTTTGTCTTGCGCTGTTTACTTCTGTGGTTGGTGTTTGCTTGTTCCCAGTGACCAAGGAAAGAGGCTCTGAGTCTGAGTCGCTTGTTGTTAGCTCAGTGAAGCGTTGACGATTTTGTCGAAGAAAGGTTTTCATACCGTATACTTTTACTGGGGTCCGATGCATGAGAAGAGCCTAGACTAGACTGAGACGTAGCTCTCAGACTTACAGCGTCGGGACTGTTCTCAGCGTGCATTTGTGATACATTTAGGGAGGCTTGCCCTAGTCTCCGCGTATGCATCTCGTCCTAATCTTTTAGTCAGGCTGGTCTCGGACGTAGTCGTAGTCTCTCTTCTGCCTCGCCTTTGTCGTCCTCGCATTTACAGTCTTGTACGAGTTGATTGAATGGTGTGTGTGTATTGTTGTGTGCAGACGGAATGGCTGCTACAGCCGTGAGAGTGAAGAACCGGCGGAAAGACACGGGATGCTGCAGCGTCCCCTTTCTCAGGTCTCTCATGGTCGTCTTCAACGTCATATTCTGGGTAAGCGAAAACCAGCACAACCAAGCAAGCAAACAGAACCCGCCGCTGTCTGTCTGTCTGTCTCTCTCTCTCTCTCTCAATATCATCGACAAATGCCACGTGTGTTTTGATTGTTTATCATGTCTACTTTTCTCTTCTTCATTTCTTTTAGATAGTTAATACTTTTGTTTGTCTTTTTTCTCCCCCCGCCCCCTTTTTCCCCCTTGTTTTGATGTTGTCTTTTTACCCTTTAACGTAGACTAGCAGGACAGCTTGTAAGACAGGCAGTAATGCCTAAATGCTTTATCCTGAATAAAAAACGTTTCATCATCATCTCTTACACACACACACACACACACACACACACACACACACACACTAAAAGCAAAAACCGAGTTAAAACAAGTACAACCACAAAAACACAAAACAACAGCAAAAAAAAAAAAAAAAGATTGCACCAAAGTGGACACGGTCTGCTTAGGGAGTAACTTCTGCAGGTCTTACAGACCCCTTTATTTTGCCGACACACGCAGCGACGGGACGACTTCGTGTTTGGTCATTGGTAATGAAAGCTGTGTTCACCTTGGTTGGTTCCTAGCTGAAAGGCGTGGTGTGGGGGGGGGGGGAGGGGGGTAGGGAGCTGAGGTTGTGACTGTTTACCTTAGAATGCGTTAGTTGCGGGTTCGGAACATAAGGCGAGATTAAATGTGTGTTTTCATGCTGTTTTCCGATTCGCGATAAGCCCACTTACCGGCAGCGGCTGTGTTTTGGCAGCACCGCAATTTCTCGCGTATCTTCCAAGAAGAAACACAGTTAACATTCCACGTAGCACGTGTGTCTGACACAATAGCGGATTACAACACTATCAGGTGCCTGTGGCCTACTGTCTGTGTCACCATACCCTGACTTGGTGATAGCTATTGGGTTCTCCACCCCTATATGGTGACACGTCGTCCTCAGTGCTAGGCACTGTCGCTGCCCGGTGATCTGGCTGCCGTGCCGGAGTGGTTGCCTCAGATTAACGCCCATTGAGACAGTCATGTGATTGGACACGCAGTTGGTATTTTCGTCAAATGTCACAATATTGACGATCAGCATGTTCAGCTGTTGGTTGTTAACGTGAGTTTCCGATGCACGCAGGGAGCACGGCCTATATTGCTGTTGGTGGTGGTGGTTTTGTCTCCAGATTTCATTACCGACTGATGGTGGAATGAATGGTTTCCACAGCGCTAAAAACAAAACATGATTAGAAAGTACAAACTCCTTTGAAACTACTATAGTAATTTAGTAATTTAGTTATACATGATAACTTTAGGTTAAGTGACTGCGGAGATATTTAGCACTAAATGGACACAAACAAACACAACTAATTTGCACAGGAGCCATCGTGGATCCGCAACGCTGCACGCGTGCGGCTAGCGTACAGGCGAGCATAGTCCGTGGCACACAGCTGGCCGGAGAACCTAGGGTAGTGGGCGAGAGGGTCCAAACCACTCGGCTACAGGTCATTTGTATTACAGTATTGGTTTTTAATTTGTCGCATTGGTTTTGTCGTTTTGCGGTGATAAGCCTTATGAAATATTAATTACCTTGCATAGTAGATTTGTAGTTTGGTTAGTGAGCTCAGTAGTCAGTTTCACGTCCCCGCCTCAGCTCGAGGGTGATTGGAGAAGGCCTTAAAACGACTGAGCGGCCGGGTATGGGGTAAGGGACAGCGACCCTAACTCAACAGCCGAGCTAAACACTATTCAGTCCAGATAGGCTGAGCACATATTCAATCGTTTTTGGTCTATAGCTGGTCCTACACGTTGCTAGAAGTCGCCCTATCCCTGTCCTGTCGACTATCATCAATGACCGTACATGTATACAGTGTACGGTCTTCGCTATCATCTAGCCGACTGGTGGAGGGCCCCTCGCCGTACATGTCGATAGTTGAGCGATAGCCTAGTACGCGTTTACCATAGATGGAAAGTCACGCGAGATTACTCTCCCTTGAAGACAACTGAAATGGCGGCTCCCCGCCGTCACTGAGTGGCGGACTACAATTTAGATAATTCAGATGAAGATTTGGAAGTGATTGCGGCCGCTGTTGCTATTTTTGCCGAAGAAGACGAACCGTGTAGTGTGGTCCCTCGTATCCCATATGCTTGGATTTTCTCTCACTAGCTCGATTAACCTTGCTGTGGCACAGTCGTCCATCTTCTCGGCCATCTTGAATACGTCACGACTCACGTGACCACCCTACTATTGACTGGTCGCTGAATGCTAGACTAGCGACTAGTGGATAAGAAATTTAGAAGTCAGATCTATCGCGGATATAGCGGATAGGGGGCTGTCCGCAGGGATGGATAGACTAGCGGATGACTATCGGAACGGATTAACGGCCGATAGTCGATAGGATAGTACGAAAACTGTTCACGTGTAAGGCAAGCTTATAAGCACGTGAAACTTCTGACGATGCCACCCACCACTGTTAATAATATTGAGGTACACAGACACAGCGTTCTGCCAGGGCATGTGGAACAAGCAAACTAACAAACAAAATAATAACACCATCAATGACACACTTTAAAAACGATGTGCGAGTTCCGTCTTGAAATGCTCACAAGGACAAGAAATACATCCTGAAGTCATGCACGTAGCAGCCAGGGCAGGAGATGCAAGGCTGATGTTTGTGTGTGTCTTGACTGGAAATGCTCTCAGTTGAAGGACAACAACATGCGCTGCAGGTATCGCCTGTAGCATCGACGACCAGGCAGGAGATGCAAGGTTGATGTCTGGGCGGCGCTAAGCTCCTTGTACTTTGTAGCTCTGAGTTGGGTTCTGGAGAATCGGTTACCTTGATGCTCCTGATAAGGGCTGCGAAGGAGAAAGAAACCCGCAGCTCGCGAAAGGCGGAGAGAGTTATACGTACAATCATCTCGAACAAGAGCCTAAGCACCATGATTTGATGGGCGCTTATAGCCTTTTTCAAGATGACGGACGATCAGCTGTCTGGCCTGGCCAGTCGCTGAGTTTGAAAACAGGGCAACACCTGACTATGTGTTAATGACGAGGGTATAATTATACAGTGTTTAAATGTCACAGAACAGGGCACTGAAGTAGCGCGTGCCAGATGCCCACAAGGGTTGTATTTGGTGCTCACTCAAAAGATTTGTCCATAGCCAGCCTCTCTCTCTCTCTCTCTCTCTCACACGCACACACACATACACCACACCGCACCGCACCACACCACCACCACAAGGGTTATATTTGGTGCTCAAAAGATTTGTCCATAGCCAGCCTCTCTCTCTCTCTCTCTCTCTCTCTCACACACACACACACACACACACACACACCACACCACACCACACCACACCACCACCACCACCACGACTGAAAAAACAATACATGTACCAGGAGGTGGAGGAGAGGTGGGGAAAGACAGTGGTTTCATTGTTTTTCAGGCTGCGATCGGTCGGCTGCCGACGTTACATGAAATCGTAGATTCGGGTATCCTTACGGAAAATAATGTGTCACCCAAAACTCACTGACATTTCCCACCAAGACGTTTTCAGCCAAGTGCCAGGCGGCAGGCTGAGAGGAAAATCCCGAAATAAGTCAGTGAATCGGGTACCAAGCAAGAGCATCTTCTTACGTTTGATGTTGAGGTTCAAGAGATACACGACATGGTTGACTCGGTATTTCTTGGAGAGGCTGGGTCCGTCTTTGCCAGTCACGACCGTATCAGTCGCAAAAATGGAAGGACAGGGATTTGATTTAGTCAGTAATGGATGGGGTTAGGCTGATGAATGTAGGTGATAGACGTAGACACAGTCTGGTCATTAGTCTGGCAGTCGCCACGGGAAACGATCGTAGATGTATGTAGTTGACGACTTTGGTTGTAGCTGGAAAGAGGGGGTCTCGCGGCAGTTGGAAAGAGGGGTCTCGCGACAGTCTGCCGAGTTCTGCCGCGCACAGCTCGGGCGTATGACTGAGCAGACTTTGATCCAAGAGAATACCGCTGTTCACTGTTCGTGTTTTTGCCCGAGAACATGCGGGAAGTCGCGGGACTTTGAGCCGAGATTGTAAGGCCCGATTTTTTATTTATTTATTTTATTTATTTATTTATTTATTTATTTTTTTTTTGGGGGGGGGGGGGAGGGGGGAGAGAATCAGGCTCACATGTCGTTTAGAGTTCTTTTGGTAGTGTCTGACATCGCACGACTTAGCCACCTGCTCAGTGACCGCATCTCAAATACTGGCGCTGAGCCAACCGAAGAGTTGACGTGACGCGGATAACACTACTGTTACACAAGAACGGAGCGAGAGGCATGTTGCACGGTCCATCGCTGGTTAGAAGAATTTCAATTTTTACCGTTTCGCAGAGCATGTAGACGCAGTCTCCAATTCAGAGCTCTGTTAATCATTATTTAAGGGTTTTTTTTTTTTCAGTGAAGCGTAGCAAACATGACACTAACGCGTTTAAGCCTGATGCAAACCCTCACATGGACCGCCGAACAAATTTCTCGCTCAGCTGCCATTAAGGAAGGAAAAATCTCACAGTTATGTGCGTGTGTCGTCGTCGTGCAGAATTTGCAGCTACTGGATTTTTTCCCCCGATTTAATGACACGAGAGTCCCCGCGGCTTTGAGATGCTATCGGGCCTTCTCCGGAGCCTGAGGCTTCGGCGATAATCTCCCACTTACTGCCCCTGAAAGGCCTCCTTGTGGAATTGCCTTTCCTTCTGGCTGGAAGCCGTTAGTGGTTGATGGGTAAAACGCACGGATCTCCCAGTAAAAAACAAACAAACAACAACCACCAAAACAAAAACAAAACAGAAACCGGCGTGTGAACTGCAAGTCTCAATAGTTGCAGACGGAGGTGTGTGTGTGTGTGTGTGTGTGTGTGTGTGTGTGTGTGTGTGTGTGTGTGTGTGTGTGTGTGTGTGTGTGTGTGTGTGTTTCACTCTTGTTCCGTTCCAGACTTTTACCCTTAAATATGTTGTTTAACGGTGATGTTGGTTAGTCTTTATTTCGGTGGGTGGGTGGGCGTGTGTGTGTGTGTGTGTGTGTGTGTGTGTGTGTGTGTGTGTGTGTGTGTGTGTGTGTGTGTGTGTGTGTGTTGGGGGGGGGGGGGTGTTGTGTTAAATGTATATTATTCCATTTCCTCAGAACATTCCACGAGTAAAACCAAACGAAAACTCGCGGAGCTCAGAGTCCCAACAGCCCTCCCGTCAGTTGAGAGAGAGAGAGAGATCAATGAGTCAGTGAAACTTTGAGATTCACACATTCACAAAATAAAACACAGACACTGCATAATTTGCTTGAAATTGAAATTACAGTCTTAGAGTGGTTTATACAAATAAAGGGTAAGGGGGGGGGGGGGGGGTCGTATTCCTCCGCAACATCATCCACCACTGCATCTATTGGCCGAAGAGCAAAATCATTTCCAGTGCAATTACCATGTATTATTTCGACCAGTTACCCAAAAATCTATTGGATTTGCCCTTCTGGGACATTAGCAAGGCAAATTGGAATATTCATCCGTCGACGAAATCAGCGGTCTACGCCTTGTCATCAAATATCCCTGTGTACCGGTCAGTCTGTAAGTCGCGTACACTCACTCAACTGGACAGTACACTGCCTGGATTGTCAACTGACATCCTTTGTGAAGGGGTGGATGCTTAGGGTTGAACGCCCCTTTCCGCCACGTGACTAGGAACAAAGAAGACTCGATCACAGTCAGCATTCGACCTCACGATCCTAGCATTCAAAGTTCCTTGCTCTACTAGTACTGCTCGACAATCCCGGCTCCCCCCCCCCCCCCCCCCCCCCCCCCCCCCCCCCCCCCCCCCCCCCCCCCCCCCCCCCCCCCCCCCCCCCCCCCCCCCCCTCAGCATCGTTTGACTGCATAGAGTGATTTCAAAGACGGGACACATCGTGAAAGGGTCTGAGGGGAAAATGAACGGTAACAATTTTTTTTTAATTTATTTATTTATTTGTTTATTTATTTATTTATTTATTTTATTTTATTTATTTATTTTTTATTTATTTTATTTTTTTTTTTATTTTTTTTTTATTTTTATTTTTTTTTTTTGGGGGGGGGGGGGGGGGTCGATCGCGGGTGAAGACGAATGAGGTTCATTACAGAAAGTTCCGCGTTGACGACTTGGTGATGTGATTTCTGTGTGAAGACTGTTACCATTGGGTCACTTGGTACTGAAAAAAAGCCAATAGTGTTATTTCCTTTCGTCCTTTTCTGAGATACGGCAATAAACACATCGTACTATGAGGTACACCAGCACAGATCTTACCAGACCAGGGTCGGGTTTAGCAAAGGACACGCGTTTAGAAATGTATAAATACGATCATACTATATATGCATACAAATACTCGTATATAGAGCCATGCGCTACCCTTCAGGAACAGCGATGATTACCCTGACCCCCCAGAACCGAAGACGCCCAAATCACGACTGATGTCGCAGACAGAAACTAAACCATCTTTTTTGTTTTTGTTTGAGACTGCTCAGGCCGCTGTTCCTGACATTTCAGTGCTACGGGAGCGTCCTCAGCGTGTGTGTGTGTGTGTGTGTGTGTGTGTGTGTGTGTGTGTGTGTGTGTGTGTGTGTGTGTGTGTGTGTGTGTGTGTGCGCGCGCGCGCGTGCTCTGGATCCGGGAATCTTTGACGTTAATGAAGGCAAGATGCCTCCTCTGCGGCCAGCACCCTTTCAGAAAACAATGGATGGGGCCGGGGAAAGGGCAGACACCGAGGCAGTTAACCGGCTGCTTCCCCACAGACACTTCACCACACCCACACGGAGACTTTCACCCAGACCTGCAGGGCTTTTGCACTTCAATCTCTCGACGACCGGCGACACTTTAAAAGCCGGTGTTCTGGCTGGAGAATGAAGACGAAGATGTTCTGCTAAGAGCGGCTGGCTACTTCTCAGTTGCAGTTTAGCCACGACGGCTATGTCCAGATTCTTTTGATTACACGTCCAACCACCCCCACCCCCACCCCCTTCAGTTTGTCTCCAGACACGCATTTCCAGGAGAAGAAACTGAAGTAGTAGTTAAAAGGTAGCAGACGTCTGCTGTCAGTGCGTATTATTTTGCGACCTTCATGAAAAACTTTCTGTTTTGATGCAGTTCTGCGAATTTTGAAATGTTTCCAGAGTGTTTTCGTTTGCGTACGAGTGAAGTCTACGGCATTTCAGTATCACACCACTTCAGTGAAGGGTAATATCGGCAAGACCAGAAACGTTGTAGAGACGTGTGTATATTATATTGTGTGCAACACCACCGCCACAACCACCACCAACAACAAACAACCACAGCAACAAAAACACAGGCATTTGTGTACAGTTACAGTATCAGCGACCATCACCACACTGTCAGTGTCCACCTTTCGTAGTCTCAGGGCGCCGGGTTACGGCAGTGTATTGTAGCCAGAGCTCTGCTGATCATCAAGATAGACCATTTCGAGCATGCGTATTCACACTGAAGCGAAACTGTTCTCAAAGCACAAGTTGGCTTCTGTCACAGTGAAGCATAGCAGGAAACTTGGAACATGAACAGATCACGTGCAGTCGTCATGATTTTTCTGCTCACAGGTTGTCAAGTTCTAAGCTGTTTTTGTGGTGTTTAGCATCACACCACTTAGACCACCTGCACAGTGACACCATCTCAAATGCCGCTGGCACTGAGCCAACAGAAGCGGAACCACTGACGCGACTAATACACTGATTGAGAGTGCTGTACCAACAATCGTAGAATCTGAATGTTCGACCACTCGGCGCGCAGTGTGTAAACAATATTGTATTCCTTTAACAGTTGTATTTTATCATCATCGCGATTTGATCGTATGAGGAGCACTCACGTGACAGGCGAAACAGGCAAAATAGTTGCCTTAGTAAACTTGACATGGTAATAGCGCGTGAAAAAGGTCTTGTCCTCATTGTCAGACGTTTCCTAAGGCCGCTGTCGAGAGACTGTACTATTTCGTTCATGTGACAGGACCAAACACGTGGTTTGGGTCGGCTTTTGGGCAAAAGGGAAGAAAAGGAGAGAGAGAGAGGGATGGGTGGGCTGGAGATGAAGGGGGGGGGGGGGCTTTAGCGGGTTGTTTAAAGGTCTGACGGGTAATCCTTGAATCGTTTCCGCATCAAAGTTTGCGTTGAGAGGTGACTTGACAGTTACGCCAGCGGTGACGGTGTGTTTTCCCGGGAAAATAAACCCGTGAATCATCCTGAATACACACTGCACCATGGATGCACCCACGCTTTCAAAATCAAGCCCAGTTGCCGCGATTGTAACTGCCATTAGAGAGGGGGGGGGGGGGGGGGCGGAGAGGTAGCCGGAGAGATTTATGCTGAAGGGGAGAATTTAGTACGGTGGTATGGAGCGGAAGAGAGAGAGAGAGAGGGGGGGGGGGGGGTAGACAGACAGAGAGTCTGTGTGTCGACATTTTACGTAACGTCACATGTCCCCGTGAACTGGTGCTAAGCTTGGCTTGGGGAGGGGGGGGGGAGGGCGGCTGCGGTGTGTGTGTGTGTGTGTGTGTGTGTGTGTGTGGAGGAGAGAGAGAGAGCTCCTAAAGCACACACAACTGTCAGTAAGGCAGTGCACATTGCCGCAAAGATGAAGGTCGCAGAAATTAAAACGAACAACAACAAAAAGCAGCAACAGTTTTCCACCCAAAAATGCGAGAGATAGCCAGAGGGGATCAACAGGAGCTCCTGGAGTCTTGACGATAATGAGAAGATTATCATGCGCCAGGCCCACTGAATACTAGTAATGAGATCCCAGGACACAGTGTACATGGAGTTTTGCACCACGGCCCTGGCCAGGTTTGCCTCAAGGTGTACACAGATTTTTTTGTACAGCGTCAGCGGTGAGACCGTACAACAGCAAATTTGAGCACGGACACAAGTCTTGAGAGAAACCTGTTGGGTGCCTCTCCGGAATCTCCCGGTATTTCCATTATGCTGTATTGAAATCAGAGAACCCCCCAAGGACGGTTGGCAGTCACTTGAGGGTTAGAGAGACTGGGTTCGATGTTTGGCAGGCTTCTGTGGTGTAATATCTGGAGATGTTTCCCTCCTCTTCAAGTTCTTCTTTTTCTTCTTTATCTTTTGCAGATATCTCATTTAGGTCAGTGAATTTTTTTTCCTGTTGTGTCAGTGTTTCCAGCACATCTAAGTTTTCATTCAAATGAAAGAAACCTGCTTCACTCAAATTTCGTATTGTGGAATTGTGGTATAAACATGTAACTTGCTTTTGTACAGAAGAGGTTTGGGTATTTTTGTTTATTATTTTAATAGGTAGAATCAGAAATAAAGGTGCAGTATTTGCTTACAGGCAGTGTATTACGTACATGTATACCAGTAGAGTTTGTTTCCCCTAATGTCTGTAACAACTGGGCGGGGGTATCTTCGTGTGCCTTTCAAGACCTGTTGCATGTTACAGCAGTGATACGCAGATGACACCAGGAAACTCATAACTAAGAGCATAACATAGTCCACAGAGTCGGGTTGGCCAAGATGCATGCAGAACCCTTTTGAGGGGATTTTCTTTGCGCACTGTTGCCAGCATTGTTGATGGCTCTAGCCCCGGTCGTACAGTCACGCTTGACTCCCATTCTTGGTACTTCCCCAGACCACAATGGGGGCGCCGATATAGCCGACTGGTAGAGCGTTTGGACTTTCAATGCTTGGGTTGTGAGTTCGAATCCCGGCTGGGGCCAACTATTTGTGCTGGCCTTTATCTCGTTACCCCGTCTTTGATATCACCCATACATGGTGGAAAAGGACGTTAAACTCCCAAACACCCACCCACCCCTAGGTCACAATAACTGGAAGCGGGACCAGGCAGACACTGAAAAGCTCAGTGACCACTTCCACAGATATTGACCCAAGGTAGCGTGTGACCAGCTCTTAGTCATGCAGCTCTTGATAATACAATGTACTTACATGCACTTGACTCAAACTTTGAACAGTGATTGTGTGTGTGTGTTTCAGTTGACTGGCCTGACGTTTTTGGCTGTGGGGATCTGGGCTTTGGCTAGCAAACACGACTACATCAACCTGCTGGGGAACAACACATACTCAGTGACGACCTTCCTCTTCCTGTCTGTCGGTGTTATCGTCATCCTTGTTGGGTTTCTCGGCTGCCTTGGAGCGCTGCGTGAGATCCGGTGCTGTCTCATTACATTTCGCGTTCCTGCTGCTGGTAATCTTTGTGATGGAGGCGATATCTGGTGTTCTGGCGTACATGTATGAAAGTGCTGTAAGTTGGACGGTTTCTCATTATTTTATTTTTTTTCATTCTTATTTTATTTTATTTTATTTTTTTAGAGTCGTAGGACCAGCATAACTGATTCTTCCTACCTCATTGACAATTTTGTAAGTCCAGTGCGCTTACAGTTTTCACAACTGAGGGTCACTTGGACCCGCTGTCTGTCTCAAATTCAGAAGGTCATTTTGTAAAACCAGTAGCGTACAGCCTCAAAATCTCTGCATCAGATTCAGAAATCTCTACGTAAATGATGCACATATGTGCGTAATAAGGAGAAATGAAGTCGCCAAGGGTGTTTAGATTGTCTTTGTAATTATAATGGAAGATGGGAATCACGCTCTTGATTACCATTAATAATGATAATTTTTGCGAATTTGTATAGCGTCTATCCAAATAGTCCAAATAAGCTCAATCCAGTGTATCAGTTCAACTGAATTACTTTATTGTCCAGTAATAACCAGCATTACAGGAACATTTTCTTCTGGCTCACAGCTTAAAAACAATATAAACAGAAGACATAAGGAAATTATCATTAACTTACTTGTATCGAAATATAATAGCATTTGATATTAACGATTGATATTTCAGGAAAATGAAACTGTTCAATGTCAGAGTAGTACACTCCAATAACAGTAATTTTGGAGAAGAGTCTGTTTAGCAGAAGAATTCACTGTCAGGCAAGCATATTATTTGTGCCAGGGTTCAAGGCATTCAAAATGTGTTTTTGCAGATTCGAGAAGAGCTGACGCGCAACCTGAACAGAACAATCACAGAAGAATATAATTTCACGCCAAGCATAACAAAAGCTGTGGACAGCATGCAAGAGGATGTGAGAACCTTATCATTTTCGCTTATTTTGGTTCTCGATTTGAGCTGTCTCTGATTGTTTGTCGCGTTGACTTGTCTCTTTGTCATATCATATGGCATAGGCTTTTTAAAGTCTCAATGTGTTTCAGTGATCGCGTTAACCGGTAATTACTGGTAAAATACCGTTTGCAAAACCAGAATACCGGAAAAATTTGGAGCTGCTGGTCCCAGGGACCGGTTGTAATTTGCTGGGACCGCTTAACACTGTGGCCTCTGATAGGGGCGGGGGGAGGGAGAGGGGGTCCCTGCTTCAGCGAACGTTAATCACTGTCACAATAGTTTGTTCCCAGGGTTGGCAATTACCAGTAAATTACTGGTTATAAAGAGGAAGTGATACTGGAAATTTTTTTAGCTGTCGTCCCGGGGACTGGTTTTATTTTGCTGGGACTGGTTACAGATTTATGGGAGAAAAAATGATCGTAAAAAGAAAAAAGAAAAAAATGTTGATCGTTCATACAAATTTTGTGGCCCAGGCTTGACTAGCGGCACTTGCCTTATCTCTCTGAATTGTGCTTGCAAAAATGTACATCATTATTTGCAGTGCTACCGGAATTTTTTCACAGGGACTGGTTTTGCTCAGAGTCGGTGAAAAACGGTCAGGGTAGGAGGCAAGGGGACTGGTTTTGAAAAATCTTAGCGCGAACCCTGTGTTTGTCAGGCATACGTTGTCACCACAACGCTGTGGAAAACTTGTCATTGAATGCGCTTCATCCGTGCGTCAGAATCAGTCACTTGGGACACAGTATATCATCTGAAACCATTGTGGTGACTTGGTATGGTATGGTTTGGTATGGTAGACTTCTCCTCGGCGCACGTATCCATCTCTGCTGAAATGCTTACGGCGCCGCAGGGCTGGAGGACGAAGCAGTGAAAGCCTGCTGCCGTTAAGCGCTACTTTATGTGCAAACCTCCACCCTGCTATTCACTCTGGTGCGTGCAACAGTATTTCTGTTTACCACACCACCGGCCACAGCCTACTCTTCTTCGAAAGATGAACGTGGGATTTTTAGCGTGCACACTTGATGTATGTGCGTGCGTGTGTACACGAAGGCGAGACAGGCACCGCTGGCATATGTTGTTCTCCATACGTAAAAGCATACCGAGTACTGAGCAGATGACGTTATTTGGTTCAGGGATGTCACTGGTGTCCGGACACAGGACTATGACCGATAGACTTGGCCAAATGTCCGATGAAAAAAACTGTCCAGCAGGACAATGTCCGATTGTTTATTTCAAGAGGAGGTCATATGTCCGATTGCGTTTCTGTTGATCGCGGACAAACTAGTGGCATTTTTTCCGAGTGAGGGCTGCCGCCTTGCGCTACTCGGAGAGCTTGTGTTTATGTGGTTCCTGTTTTACAATGCTTTATTGTCGCGCGCCAGAATGTCCTATTGTTTCGTTCCAATTCAGGACAAATGTCCTATTCATCTGCCACCTTCCAGGACATTTGTCCTATAGGTATCAAGCTCCAGTGACATCCCTGTTGGTTGCGGACTGAAGAACATTTAAACACCCCTGATTGGTGGCTATTTTTGGCGACTGTGTCGTTCGGCTCATAGTATAGGTACGGAAGCATTATGCCAAACCAAGTCGTACTGGAAACCACAAAGTTCCGCTAGCGAAAAACACCTCACAATTCTGAAGCGTAACATGAAAACTGCCGGAGAGCGCTCTTTCAGCTTTTTAGCCCCGACTGTCTGGAACTCTTTGCCAATCGAACTCCGCCTTTAGACCTCACTGCCTCTGTTTAAATCGCATCTGAAGACCTTTCTCTTCCGCCAAGCCTTTGACAGCTAAACCTCTGTTAAGCCTCAGCGTCTGTGTGCTTCATGAGTTCATTGCACTGCCAAATTGTAAGTAAGCGGAGGGGATGTAAATAGCGTGTGTGTGTGTGTGTGCTTTAAGCGCAGCGAGTCCTTGAAGCTGGACAACGGCGCTCTATAAAAGCCATGTATTATTATTATTATTATAAAGTCACGAAAATGGTTGCAGCGGCCAAAAGGAACATCTGTTCCTTTGGCAAACAGCCATAGAGCTTTGTGAGGGGCAGTTTTTTAACCTCAGAACTCATTATAAACATGGAGACTTTAACCCTGGATGTGCTGTTCAGTTGGTATAGTTCGCCCGTCAGGGGGTGCATATATATACCAGTGTGTTCCGTCGATATTTCGGCATAAAGTCGTAGAACGAAGTCAGTTGCCACGTGACTTCACCTCGCCAGACCCCGGAGTACATTTGCACCCCCTCCTGCGTTGCGGGGATACAGTCGCCCCCGTTAGTGGACGACTGGAATTTATTTGCCCCTCCTGCGCATGACTGGTATACATTTGCACCCCTTAACGGTCAAACTACAACAACTGAGTTGTGGTGCTGGGCCCAGAACATCCTGGGCTACCTCTGTGGCTTTTTCAGCACAAGATGAGTTAATGCAGCAAGACCAGGGTTAAAATAACAACAAACAAGGGTCCACTTGCATGACCTTGGGCTGCAGAATTAGTTAAAGGAACGAATCATAAGATTACTTGGCTTCACAGCAGTTTGACTTTGAAGCTGCATCAGTTTGCCATGCCAGCATGGCTGTGACAGACATGTAGGATTCTTTTGGCACAGTGCCAGCCTGTGTTAAGGTGTCACTGTGTATGTGTGTTACCTAGTCGCCACAAAAACAGCCTGGAACGAATTGTCAGCGTAGATAATATATGTTAGGAGATGGGCCTTTAATAGGGATGGGAATGTTCAGTGTGGTAGAAAATGACCAGCTGAAAGTTGACTGTGTAACACGAGTACATGTAATTACGCTGCATAGAGATTCACACAGAGAGAACATTTTTCAGCTTTGAAATATACTCACACCCTGATGGGACATTTAACTCATTGACTGTAAGGACGTGTAATGAGTAACATGGTTGCTGATGTCCAGGTTTAAAAAAAAAAAGAAAAAAAAAAAAGCAATTACCTGTTGCTATGGTAATGTTTTCCCTAAGGGATGCAACTGCTTGACTAGAAATGGACCAAGTGCATGTGGTGACCTCCCTTACCTTTGGAAACGGCTTTATTTTAGATGGCCAAGTTGCGATGTGGATATGCACATTAGATTAGGTGTGTGCTTTATGATTACCTGTTACTTACACCAAGAGGAAGATTTACATATCACTTCACGTGCATGTGTGTCCAGTTTCACTCTTCAAAACAAAGGTTACCAAGACTGAAGATGTGTGTATCATTGTATGTGCAGTTTCACTGCTGTGGAGCGAGGGGTTATGGTGACTGGCAGTATTCCCGTTGGCTGACCACGGAGGAGACGGACCAAAAGGTGCCAGATTCCTGCTGCATCACGCCTTCCAAAGGCTGTGGCACTAACAGCCATCTGTCCAATATAAACGACATGGTGCGTATGCACATCCTCTCTGCAAACGTGTCAGCAGTAACATCAAGGGCTGATGTGCTTTGACTTTACTGTTAATAATAATAATAATAATAATGAGTATTGTATAGGCGCTTTACCCAATTTCATGAATCATCTCAAAGCACTGCGAACTGAACCCAACACACACGCTTACGTGAATCACACGCATTCTCTCACACACTGGACATTAACACATTACAGTCGTGGTGCAAAGGGTCAGCTCAGCTATTTAAATTTTGGAATTTACAATACTCATTATTATTATTTTGTATAGGCACTTTACCCAATTTCATGAATCGTCTCAAAGCACTGCGAACTGAACCCAACACACACGCTTACGTGAATCACACGCATTCTCTCACACACTGGACATTAACACATTACAGTCACGTGGTGCAAAGGGTCAGCTCAGCTATTTAAATTTTGGAATTTAGAATTGCATTCCTTTTTCAGATTTGGTGGGCTGAACATTTCCAAAGCCCCACGCCTCCAGTTATGATTGGTTATACATGTACTTGAGCAGGGATACGTTCACCACACAAATGCTGGCTAAGCAAGTGTTGCTCCAGACACAAGAAGGTTCAAAACATGCTCAGAACCCTTCATACAAGACAAATCTGTATTGAGGTGGTTCTTCAGCTTGTACGTGTTTTAGAGTCTTTTTGCTGTTAATATTTTTCTAGTGTGTTGGCAGTGCTTTTTGTTTTGATGAGCATTCTGGTTTTTGTTGTTTCAGTTTCAAACCTTTGTTGTATGCTTTCTGTTTACTTTCTGTGTGTCTTTTTAAATTTTCTTTGTTTATCTGTTTAATAATGTTATTTTCAGTGTGTGTGTGTGTGTGGACGTACACACTGTCTCCTCATACTAACACATTTAATGGTGAGAGAGAGAGAGAGAGCAAACTAGTAATCAGCAATATGTTCATGATTTCAGGGCTGCTGGGATGAGCTAGAAACGTTTCTAAGATCTCATCTTATCATCATTGGAGGCGTGGGGCTGGGATTCTGCTGTCTTCAGGTATAGACTGTGCACAATACCCAAACTGTCTTCAAATTCAGATCCTTTATTGTGTCAAATGACAAATTTTTAAAACATACAAAATAAGACATTGTAGAATTGCTAAAAGTTAAGGAAGATTATCACAGTGAATCTGAATGTATGACTACTGCCAAAGCAGGAGGGTAGCCGGAGTGGCCCAATGGTAGAGCATTGGACTTCCAGTGCTTGGGTCGTGAGTTCAAATCCCGGTTGGGGCCAAATATAATATTTGTGCTCGCTTTTTCATCGTTGCCCCATCTTTGATATCACCCACATGTGGTGGAAAAGGACGTTAAACTCTTAAACACCCACCCACCCACCCACCAAAGCTGGAATACACATAGATCTGCGTAGTAATTGATGATGTCACAGAGGTGCCATCAGCTACACCCCAGTGAGTGGTATCCTGACAATATTAGTCGACAAACTACTGTAATACCACATACATACACCCACACAACACTCGCCATCCCACAGTATCACATCTCGCCTACCCCACACCACAATAACATACCTCACACACATTTACGCCCATCCGTCAATGGCATAACCCCACCCCCCCTCTCTCTCTCTCTCTCTCATTCTCTCTCTCACACACACACACACACACACACACTATTGGTCAGGTGTATCCTAGAGGATTGGAAAAAGAATTCTTTTCCTTGCAGACTGGTTTCTGTGCAACACATTAGACCTGCCTATACATGCACATTTACATTTACCCATAACTTGGTGACTCCACAGATGTGCCTTAAAATTTTTGCTGTTCTTTTAGGTTGTACATGCATATCATACTGTCAGTCACAGGGTTTCATTCCAAATGTTTACCTAAAGTCCTTTATTCTTGTCCAAACGTAATCGTTTTTCACTTGTCTTTTTCAGATATTTGGGATCATCTTCGCTTGCTGTATGGCTCGGAAAATTAAAGAAAAAGAGTTTTTATGAAAACGAGGCAGGCTAAGTGCTCAAAGACAGACTTGAGGGAACAGGGTTATCATAGATGTTGTTGATGTTTGATATTGTTGATCGTCACTGCGTCAGCCAAATCTGCGTCTCATTTCTTGTGGCCAGTCTTCAGATGTTGGCGACTTGTAAGAAGATCGTTTACTTTTGTTCCTACTGCTTATTCACCAGCGCTATCGAAGGGAGGTTTTTTTCAATGGCTGTGCTTCTGATTATGTACTTCTACAATTGTTTATGATTTGTGTGTGTGTGTGTGTGTGTGTGTGTGTGTGTGTGTGTGTGTGTGTGTGTGTGCATCCATCTCTTGGCCTTGCTGGCTGGTAATAGTGTGACTTTCATCATCAGAAATTTTGCTGTTTTTTATTTTTTTATTTTATCGTTATTTTTATTTTTATTCATTTATTTATTTATTTAAAATCAGAGTGCTTTTGACAGTTGCAACTAGAGTTTTATTTAGTCATCTTAGATTTGTCCATATAGGAGCTTGCACAGTCTGTGAGAAATACACACCAGTATAGAACAGCTGGTGACACAGTTTTCTACCATGTTCATGTCATGGGCTCTTGTCATTATACAGAGCATGACCTACCAAAGCTTGTATTGATAAGTTGTAGCGATACCCTTTCAGATTATCACTCATAAGGACAGTGTTCTTATATCATGATACTTCAATCAAAATCACAGAATTTCGGCCTACCCATAACTCAGTACTGAGAATAATAGAAGAAGTAGAGAAAGTGCTTCATCCTGGGTGCATCAGAGAGACTGATTTTGCGAAAACGTGATACAATGTGAACAGTGGTAGAGTGAACGCTACTCCCCATTTTTTTGTGCTTGTGCTCCGTGGAAGCCATCGCTAATGACAATTCAGAGGCTGGTTTCAGCTGTTGCCACTGATTTCCTCTGCCTGCAGTTGACAGAGTAATAATTATCGTGTGTGCTTGTGCATGTGTGCTTTTGTTTGTTATTGCTGTTTACTGTTTAACTCTTTGACGACGGAGCACAATTTCTGACACACGATTTCCTATAGGAAATCGTGTGTCAGAAATTGTGCTCCGTCGTCAAAGAGTTAAATGACATTTGTCACCCGTTCTCACAAAAGGGACCATAAGTCGAAAATTATCAATTTTGAGATATGTATGTCACTGCAATCTACTGGTTATGCAGTTTAATTCAATATAAGAGTGAAAGCTGTGCTACTAAAATTGACAGAGATATCAGCAGTTGAAGTTGGCTACTCACCAGGCGGTCATACTGACCCCCGGCACTCTTTTCGCCTGTAGCGGCGTTCGGCCTAGCGCGACTTATGGTCCCTTTTGCGAGAACGGGTCACATTTGTCACAGATCGTGTTAATTTCTCAGGATGACAATCAAGTGTTTGTAATGAGTGGTTTTATGGTTGTGCCTGCATCAACGATAGGCTCTCCGTGTGCATGGCACATGTACTGTGCTTTGGCTCGTGGACAGTGTCATGGTAGACAACTGCTGACAAGAGTTGGGGTGCTTTCCATGCTCTGCAGAGTGGCTGCCCATGTTAACTTTGGTGCACTGAGTGAGTTGGTGACAAGTCTGAGCGTTTTAAGAAGCAGTTTTACATCTGTAGCTTGTAGTGCAGAAATAATTCGGAACCAGCCAGAGAATTCTCTTTTTGTTCAATGTACATGATTAATTATTTGATGAAGAGTTTAAGTTTTTACCTGATCCGTATTTGCTATTGTTTCTTGTTCAGGCCAATGTCTTGAAGCACCGTTGTCCAGTACACAGACCCTGGTTGTTGCCACTTATCATAATCTTGTTCATCAGTGGCAGGAAACTGCTGACAAGGCTTGTACATGTAGCTGCACAAGATGTGTGAGCGAGTGCCTGGGTTAGCAGAAGTTCTTGCTTCCTTTCACTTCTCCATCAGAAACTAAGCGTAAATTTTGCAGTGTGTATGCTCACGTTGATGTGCCTCAACATGCTGTAGATAAGGTTCGGCGCACCATTGTGAGGTCCGTTAGTCCTATACATCACATTTTTCAAAACAATGACATTTGTTTGTACTGGCTTGTTTGTTGTGTTTAGTGAGCACTTTGGGACACAGAACCTAGTCAACAGTTTTGTCATCATTGTATCTGTGTGTTCATTTTGGTCTCAGTATGACTGTGACGGTATCATAGGTCGGTGTTTTGTACGGTCGTTGTGTAAATATTGTCTGCTCTGGTCATTTGCATTGCATTGTTACTGAGTTGTACAGGTGAACTATGTATAGGATATTTTTTAGAGTCATAAACTGTTTTACATTGAACTTTGAACTTTATCGTTAGACACTGTCTGTGCCTGTTGCGGTTTGAATCAGGTGATGTGTACACAGTCGACTTTCCGCCTCCCCTTCCATCATAGTATGTACAGGACCAACATGTCTGTCCTGAAATTTTTAAGGACAATGTGTAAAGCCAAACTTGCAGATATTTATGGTTCCAGTTTTTTTAGAGCTGTTAGATTTAAAAAGTGCTGTGGCCTTATGAGAATAGGCAAAGTTGTTTAGTGTATTATTTTCGTAATGTGTTTTTTGGGGATGGGGGGTGGGGCTTGGCTATATGGGTGGGGGTAAGGGAGCAATGGGATAAAGGGTTTACGACTAGGGGCATTTTTTCATACAGAACAATTTGTAATATATTCTTCAGCAGGTGTGTGTGTGTGTGTGTGTGTGTGTGTGTGTGTGTGTGTGTGTGTGTGTGTGTGTGTGTTGGAGAGAGAGAGAACAGTAATCTGCATTGTAATGTGGAAAGAGAGATTGAGACATGACATCATGTGGGGATGCATGTGATACTCTTTACAAAGGTTGTAAACAGTTTTGTTGGCTCCCTTGTGTAACAATGGGAGTCTGTGTTGTAGCCCTCCGTCGTCTGTCTGTGTGTGTGTGTGTGTGTGTGTGTGTGTGTGTGTGTGTGTGTGTGTGTGTGTGTGTCTGTCTGTGGGTGTGTCCGCAGTAAACCTTAACATTGGCATTTTCTCAGAATCTACAAAGAGCAGAGTCACCAAACTTGGCATACCGATAGGCAGCCATAAGACCTTTCCAAATATATAATTTTGAATGACCTTGACTCAAGGTCAAGGTCACTAAAGCTGTCTGTTTGAAAATTTTACATAGGCATTTTCTTGGAGTCTACAAATGCCAGAGGTTTTGAACTTTGCATGATGATAGACATTGATAAGAACTTTACAGATATACATGTATTCAATGGCCTTGTGTGAAGGTCAAGGTCAGACAAGTTATTTTCCGCATTTCCGTAGAAAACCTTAACATTGGCATTTTCTCAGAATCTACAAACAGCACAGGCACCAAACTTGGCATGCTGATAGACAGCCATAAGGCCTTTCAAAATATATCATTCTGAGTGACCTTGACTCAAGGTCAAGGTCACTAAAGCTGTTTGTTTTAAATTTTTGCATTGGCATTTTCTTGGAATCTACAAAAACCGGAGGTTTTAAACTTTGCATGATGATAGACATTGATAACAACTTTACAGAGGTACATGTATTCAGTGGCCTTGTGTCAAGGTCAAGGCTGTACAAGCTATTTTCCGCATTTCCGCAGTAAACCTTAACATGGGCATTTTCTCAGAATCTACAAAAAGCAGAGGCACCAAACTTGGCATGCTGATAGACAGCCGTAAGACCTTTCAAAATATAACATGTTGAATGACCTTGACTCAAGGTCAAGGCCACTAAAGCTGTCTGTTTTAAAATTTTGCATTGGCATTTTCTTGGAATCTACAAAAACCAGAGGTTTTAAACTTTATATGGTGATAGACATTGATAAGAACTTAACAGATATACATGTATTCAATAGCCTTGTGTCAAGGTCAAGGCCGTACAAGCTATTTTTGTGAAACCGTAACATTGGCATTTTCTCAGAAACAACAAACAGCAGAGGCGCCAAACTTGCCATGCTAATAGACATTGATAAGAACTATATACCCATACCACTTTAAATGACCTTGACTTTGAGTCAAGGTCATTAAAGCTGTCTGTTGTCAATTTCAATATTACCGTCTTTGGAGAAACTACAAATACTAGAGGCATCCAACTTGGTGTAATGATAGATGTCTTATTTGAATGACCTTGGCCCAAGGTCAAGGCCATATAGTCAGTTTGGGGGAAAAGTGTAATATTGCCAGGAACTAAGAACACCAGAGACACCTTACTTGGCTTGATGATAGATAGTGGTAAGATTTTTTACTCTTGAATGACCTTGACCCATGTCACAAGGGAGCCATGGAGGCTTTTGCCTCTCTAGTTTCATATGAATCAGATTTCTCTTTTCGTTTTGCACAAAACGTGTGAACATTTGTGGATTTTATTGTTTTGTTTAAATACACCAGACGAGTTATCCCAGGAGTAAATTTAACCCTGCTAGCTGTTCTTTCAAACTGTGTGATCAGATTGTATTTGAAAAAGAAAGAACCTACATGTACAGTGCATTTTTTTTTTAACCTGTAAATCAAAATCATGTCTTACCAGTGGTGATCATGTAATTTTTATTGACCAAAGTTGAGATATTGTACTCAGATATATCAGAGATTTTGTGTTTTGTTTTGCTTTGAACACTGATTTTATTAAAAGTATTCATTCTAGTTACAAGTAGCGGAAAGTGTTGTGCGCCGTACATGGTTTTGGACAGACAGTACTGGCATGTAGACAGTTTCGTTATGTGAACTCAGATTACCCAGAAATCCCAGCTGACCATGCCAGGTATAGCTTCACCATACCGTCGGGGTGCTCTTCCATTATTTTTTTCATATCCGGCATTGTATGTAGTTTCAAGATTTTAAACCAAGATTGCAGATTGATATAATCAGGACTTTGAAATGAGTCGGCTTGGGAAGTGTCAGTTTGAGATTACCTTGTGCTCTGCTGCAGTTTTTTCGTTCATTTGCTACCATGAACTTGAACCAGGTATCGTGACCTGTGGATTGTTTTAGGGACAACCTGAGTACCTGCGTGTGCAGTGTATCCGAACTGTGCATTTGCAGATCTAGCTGTTGCGGATCATCTCCAAGATCTCAGCGTGAGAATGCACACCTAGTCGCTGGGCGTGAATGCATCTCGGTTATCTCGGCCTTGTAAATCTGAAGGTCACAGGGTTCATATCCTGCAAGATAATATTAAAAAAAAAAAAAAAAAAAAACTTAAAAACGTGGTAGTAGACTCCCACTGTCCATAAAATGACCCTTGCAATGGTGGGAAGATGGTAAACTAGGGGTGAAGTGGGGGAGGCTTCCCAGCCCGGAAAATCACTGAAGTTTTACTCTCGGCGGTCCGAAATTTGAAATTTTCGAAAGTTCTCAATCCAGGAAAGTTAATTTTTTGAAAGTTCTCAATCTGGAAAATTTTATTTTGGGAAGTTCTCATTCCGGAAACTTGGAAACTTCGCACCCCTGGTTAAACATTCAAGCAGCCTACACCCAACCAACCTCCCACCCAGAGGAGGTTTAGGGGTGGGAGAAAGTATTTCTTGCTCTGCACTTTTCGCCGCAGATCATTACTGGCACCAGTATGAATGGATTATACATGTAACATGCACCCTGCTTCAAGGAAAAAAGTCTTTCAGTTGTGAAGCAGGAATCTCTCTGGGAGGGAATCAAGGACGGTTTTTTTTTGTTTTTTGTTTTAATGTGTTCACATAGTAATAAATGTACATCTAACAGTGATGCCTGGCGGAGATTTAGAGTGCTTGAGAATGACAATCACTATTTCACGTGTGTTACGGTTTCACTACTTGCATCGTCCTTCAGGGAGCCGGGGTGGCCGAATGGTAGAGCGTTTGGACTTCTAATGCTCGGGTCGTGAGTTCGTATCCCGGCTGGGGCCAAATATTTGTGCTGGCTTTTTCATCGTTGCCCCGTCTTTGATATGTATGTGGTGTATAAGGACGTTAAACCCCTAAACACCCACCCACCCGCATCGTTGTTCATGTCTAAACTGATTTCTTTGCGACCTCTTCTTCGCGCACTGTTTATATCATCAGTCGGTTCGCTCTGATATCTGTTTCATGCTTATTTCAGGAGATCTTGTTGCGTCTGTCTGTTGTGTGCAGGATTGGTATTGCTTCAGTAAACTCGAATATAAAGGAACTTGTCAGTCGTTTACTTTTGTTGTTTTTACCTGGTTCTCTCTCTCTCTCTCTCTCTCTCTCTCTCCAGTGACGCGTGACTTTATGTAGTGCTATGCGCGACCGCGTGCTGACAGACTCACGTGAAGTGGAAACCCATGTCGCGTTCTCGAATTCGTGTTACATGTTCTGATTCAGTGTCGGTGTTGTGTTTTGTGTGGCCGGATAACCGCACCCCACTGTCCCCAGTCTGAACGGGCCGAAGAGCCTATCGGATTAAAATTCTGAAGTCTGAAGATTCTCCAGTAAGAAGTTCAAACATAAAAACACAATGAATTTCCATTGTTCTCTGGGGATGGTAGTAAGGTAGGTTTGTGGTGTTCTTGTTGCTGCTGTTATTGCTAGGATATCTCAGTCTGAGCGATTTTGAGATCTAAAATGAGTTCACCTGCGCCGTCAAATGAGGTCAAAATTTAATCTGTTCTGAGTCCGTATTAATACTATCAACAGCCAAAATATCAAATTTTACGGCTCAAAGTGCCAACCATTTTTTTCCTGAAAGAGCGATAACTCTAAAGATATGTTCCAGTCGCAAATCCGACGCTCGGAGGCTAATCCAAGATCTTGATAAAGTTTGACAACCCAAATTTCAAGCTATTTCATTGAGAATTTTCGTACATGCGGGCGCGCGCGCACGCACGCACGCACGCACGCACACACGCACACACACACCGCCGAGACTGAAGCAAAGACGTACATGCGATCTTTGACTGAAGATACCTCCATTCTGTGCCGGGGGAAGCTCAGTGGCGGGTGGACAAAGCCCGCTACACCGGTGTGTGCGTGCGCGTGCGCGCGCGCGCGTGTGTGTGTGACTGTAGTTTTTGTTGTTGTTGTTTTGTTTTGAGTGCACGCTATTAGTTTCCCTCCCGGATTTCAGGGAAATATAAATGCGACTATCACTCAGTGACTTCCGACTGCGTTCTGGGAAAACCGCATAATAAATCATCAGGATTGTCGATTCCTGCTGGCACGCGGAAGTCCTGGTCCTACCCGGGACTAAACTAAGCCTTCCAAAACATAAAATGGACAGAACATAAAATGCAAGCGACAACAGTCTTCCATCCACACCATTTACCCTGAATCACGTTTATCGTTTTTGTCCACTGTATGGATTATTTGAAAGACATGGGGTGGGGGTGGGGGAGCGGTGGTCTAATGGGTAGCGCGTCGGATTTAGCCGCTGCGCTATTGAACGGCCGCCACCAATGTCATGGCGATGAAGCGTGGGTTCGAACCCAGGTCGAGCTTGTGATATGTGATACCGGTTTTTCCTGGCTGCCGGGCTGCTCATCGGGGGTTTCTCTCCGGGTTATCCGGCTTTCCTCCCCCAGCAAAATTAAAAAAAAAGATAGGTATTGGGTGGCGCTGCACCGCGGCGACGCGCTTCCCCCGGGGGAGGCAGCCCGAATTTCAGTTCCCGAAAGGGATAATAAAGTAGTAAAATAAATAAATAAATAAATAAATAAAGCCTGTAGTGTTCAAACTGGCTCAGTGGGGGCACGAATCAACTTCACACTCAATTTACAATGAGCTGGGGGGGGGGGGGGGCAGGGGGGTGTCATCTGTCGTCCACAAGGAGGGAGGTTAAAAAGTCGGCGACACTGGGGAAAAAAAAAAGTTTGTACAAAGTTTGGATGTGACCGACGTCAAAGACAATTTCCAGCATTTTTTTTCCAATGCGCTTCAATGAAAAGAACATTGTGAAACAAGTAAGTTATGCATTTTTCTGTTTTTCCATTTAGCGCGTCAGACCCGGACACAGCACACACACACACACACACACACACACACACACTGTGACACACACACACACACACACACACACACACACACACTGTGACACACACACACACACACACATACACACACACATCGTCAGTGATTTAACATATTTCCTATCTCAGATTTAGGCATTTTTGCAGTGCAGACACGGTCTGCTTTCGGCAGACCTGTTACATCAGCTGACCTTTCGATTTGAGCATCCACCAATCAGAAGACTCGTTATTTGATTCACAGAGCAATAAGCATTTGCTATGGTGGAAGGGGAGTAATTCAGTTTTTTGCTTCTCCTGAAAAGTTGGCAAAAATGAGATGGGCAAATATGTTAAATCACTGACGACATCAGCACTGCATTACCGACAAATCCGATCATATTACATGTGGCCTCCAAAACTGTGAGATACGCGTACCAGTAAGTGGCAGTTCTATAAACGTGACGGTGAAAATCATATTACAATCGATGAGCCACACCAACTACAAACTGTATGAATGTGTTTAACGTATGTTAATGCTAGCATTACTTCCCGGCTAGACTACTGCAATTCTGTTCTGTATGGAATCTCCTCTGAGCAAATGCAAAGGCTACAGCGCGTGCAAAACAACGCCGCCCGCCTTATTCTTAGAAAACGCAGGAGACCATGCCACACCCCTTCTCAAACAGCTGCACTGGCTTCCAATCCCTTTCCGCATCCAGTTCAAAATTGCAACACTGGCGTACCGCCATTTCGATGGCTCTCTCCCTGTCTGCAATGCTTACAACCTACCAGCCCTCCCGCACTCTCCGTTCATCATCAGAAAAACTGTTAAAGGTTAAAAAAACAACTCTGAAGTCAGCTGGCGGTCGTTCATTTTCTTACGCCGCCCCCTCCGTCTGGAACGCTTTACCTGTCACCATTAGGGATCTTCCCACACTGACTCAATTCAAAGCCCATTTTAAGACCTACCTCTTTAGGCAAGCTTTCGAGCTGTAGTCCGACCACTTTTTCATCAGCACTCAGTGTATGTGTGTGTGTGTGTGTGTGTGTGTGTGTGTGTGTGTGTGTGTGTGTGTGTGTGTGTGTGTGTGCAAAGAGTGTTTCGTAGAAAACAGATAGGCGCTATATAAACTGTATTCATTATTATTATTATTATTACGATATATGACGCTCGCGGGGTTTATCACTGGCTGTATTTTCAAAATGGACGGTCAGATAATTTGGCTGTAACTTGTACGCACCCCTGAGGTACAGGCTAGTTTACATTTCTCCACAAAAATTTTCAAACAATTCACTCGGAATTCTGTGTCAGAGGCAACGAAAAACAGTTGGGACGGCGTTTGGTTTTTGTGTGTGTGTGGAGGGCTGAGTCGTCCACAGTTGAAGAGGAAGTACCTGTCAGCACGACGGGGCATGTATCAGGGACAGTTCAGGTAACCCATGAGTGATCGGGGAAGTCAAATCCAGGATAATAGGAGAGGCGCACCGTGACTAGATCAGGAAGAGACTCAAAGAGACATGTTAGGGACATGTTTGTTTGGAGGGATGTGTTGCTAGGTACGTCGCTACCAATGGCAACAGTCTCCACAACAGATCTGGAGACAAGAAGAGAACTGTTAGGGACATGGGTTTTTGAAGTCGTGTTGTTAGCTACATCGCCAGGAGCAACCGTCCCCGAAGCATACACCCGAGTTTGAGTCGGACGGGGAGTACAACAGCTTTACATACAAACTGTGCGAAAAGTTACGAAATTCTGACAGTGAAATAAGTCAGGATGGTTTAGTCGCTTTCCAAGTTCTTGTGGACAAGAGTGGGAAGCTTTAGCCATCATGGCGATTGTTTCCCTGTGTTCCGTTTATCTGGCGTTTCTGGCACTGGCGGATGTGACGGCTCAAGGTGAGCTCTCTCTCTCTCTCTCTCTCTCTCTCTCTCTCTCTCTCTCTCTCTCTCTCTCTCTCTCTCTCTATATATATATATATATATATATATATATATATATATATATATATATATATATATCAACAAAGGAGCGTTTTGATTTTTTCCATTCATTCAAGTCTTCTTAGTCAATGAGTTCACTGTTCAGTCATGTACAGAGCCACATCGTTCGAACTTGTCTGATAAGGTTCAGGTTTGGAGTTTCACCGATTAAAGCTCATAATCTGCGTTATGCTGATGCTGAACCCCTGAGTAAATTATTTCCACTGTGTCAGATTGGTATTGAGGTCGAGCTACATTTTCTTCTATACTGTCCCAGTCTTACTGACATACGTACCCGGTTTATTCCTAGAAAATACTGGAACCATCCAAGCAGCTTTCGACTCACTTTGCTAATGGCCTCAAGTAACTGTTATACAGTTAAGAACCTGGCATTATATATTTTTCTAGCTTTAAGAAAAAGACAACAGTTGCTCAGCTGAGTTGATATACTTTTTGTTTTTGCACTGTGGTTATTTCACGTGCAAGTATTGATGTGTATAAGAATGTCTGGATGTCACTCTCAACTTTGAATGGGCCTAAGGCCTATCAATAAACAATTTTGATTCTGACTCTCTCTCTCTCTCTCTCTCTCTCTCTCACACACACACACACACACACACACACACACACACACACACACACACACGCACACACACACACACACACACACGCGCACACACACACACACACACACACACACACACACATTAAACTTGTTTTTTTAAACAATTGAATTTTATTCCGTTCGGTATTTTGGATTTTTGTTCAATACGAGAATTGTCTTATCAACAGCAAGTTAGAAAATTGGTTCACAGACCATCAACTCAGTTCTACCGTTGTCAAATAAAAGTGTGTGTGTGTGTGTGTGTGTGTGTGTGTGTGTGTGTGTGTGTGTGTGTGTGTGTGTGTGTGTGTGTGTGTGTGTGGACTCTGCACTCACTGGACCAGACTGCTGTGATATTTTTAATTTCACTATGTTTACGGTCATAGTTCGGTGGGACGATAACATCAATTCAATGTTGAAAATTTAAGCGTAATAATGTGAAAATACCTGGGTTCCATACAAACTTATACTCTGGCAAGAACTGTATATTTGATTTACGGTTTGAACGATACCTGGGTTTTATCAAAGTTCATCTTCAACCCTGACCTATCTGTAAATGGTTGAACAGCAGCGATACCTTCGGTGAAGAATTTCTCTTCGTCATCTAAATACATTGTAGTACGTATCATCTGCAAATTGCGAAACCCTTCGGTCGTCGTCTGAGAGGCTTCTCAAAATTCCCACGCGCAAACTGAACTCCTTTGGCGAGCGCTCTTTCAGTTTTGTCGCACCAACCTATTGGAATTCCCTGCCAGCACATCTGAGAAATGCGCCCACACTGTCTGTTTTGAAGAGCAATCTTAAAAACGTTCCTCTTTCGTAAAGCCTTCCAGTAATTTCCTGCGTCAGTAAGCAGTCAGTTTCACCAGTGTATGTCTGTCCATCGGTTGTAAAATGTGCGTGAGTGTCGGTGAGTGATTGGCGCATTGAGTTTATTCTAAAGAAATGCACCTTACAAATACCATTCATTATTATTATTATTGTTATTTTATTATATATAATTATATCAGTGTTATCTAACATACTGCCTTTGATATTCCTGCTTTGTATGGTAATTATTGAAAGGATTTCTGCCACAATATGGTATAGCATGCGAACATCGATCGCCCTGTCTACAACTTCGTTCAATTCTTACCACTTCGTCTACTGGCCGTCGACAGAAACACATGTGCTGATATTATTGTAAAAAGTATGAATTCAGTTGTTGGGTTGTTGTTTTTTTTTTTGTTTTTTTTTGCCGGGACCAAACTTAAAGAAATCTAATGATTTGTCAGTACTGGACCAAGCAACACCATCGAACGCTTTTTCGAAACCAGTTATGAGTAAGATAGAGTATATTCGGTTTAAAAAAAAAAAAAATTTCGTTTCTAATAATGCACCCATAAAGCAATCTAAAGTTTTCTCAATATATCTTCCCCTTATAAATCCATTTAGGTCCTCATTTTTAATTCTAGGGTGGGGTGGGTGTTTGGGGGTTTAACGTCCTTTTTCACCACATAGGGTGATATCAAAGACGGGGCAACGATGAACAAGCCAGCACAAATATTTGGCCCCCAACCGGGATCGAACTCACGACCCGAGCATTAGAAGTCCAACGCTCTACCATTCGACCACCCCGGCTCCCCGTTTTAATTCTAGGTAGGCGTTCTGCACTACAGTCAGTTGCAACCAGAGACATAGATACTTATCTATGTCTCTGGTTGCAACTGATGAATAAGTTGATAAATAATGTCACGGGCCTCCCGTACTTAGAGTATTTAGGTTTATTAGGAATGAAGGTACCGTTACTCACACTTTATAATCACACCGGAAATAAAACCAACCCACTGTATATAACGTTTTCTTGGGCTTCACAAGTGAATGTTATGCGATTTATCGATTTTTATTCGCTACAATTAGTCGCATTTTTGCACACGATGTTTCGGGGAGCCGGGGTGGTCGAATGGTAGAGCGTTGGACTTCTAATGCTCGGGTCGTGAGTTCGATCCCGGCTGGGGCCAAATATTTGTGCTGGCTTTTTCATCGTTGCCCCGTCTTTGATATCACCCGTATGTGGTGGAAAAGGACGTTAAACCCCCAAACACAACACAACAACGCACACGATGTTTCAGTAGGATCAGATACAAAATGTAGATGCACGATGTAATCAATCAATCAATCAATCAATCAATCAATCAGTCAATCAATCAACCCCTCAATCAATCAATACTTTATTAATCCCTTCAGGGAAATTACATGTCTGCCAGGAATATACCAACAAGACAAAAAAAAAAGAGTTTATAAAATATTTTATCACCATCATACATATCACATATTACATTATCACAAGCTATACATATATTATAGGCATGCATATATAGGTAAGATTAAAGATGCATTTTGGAACAGCTCTAGCAATCAAACATTCCAGCGCATCCGACCACATTTCCTTTTCAAAAGCATTGCAAAACCACCGAAATGACACGTTTTGCTATGAAAAACGGTTTGCGAAATACACCTCCTAATTCGAGCAGACCGCACAATTCCTGACGTTTCCTACGAATTATTCGAAAATCGGGTAATTAGTAGTGCGTTTGGCGAATTACGAATTATCCGATTTTCTCTTAAATCGTAGTTCGGATAAATCGCAGTATATTTGCTGTCCCCTGCGACTACGAATTGAGCGGCTTTTACTGCATTTCAGGCATCAGTCCGGACCTTGTCGATGACTTAGCAGTTATTCCCCATCAAGGTGTGGGATACCGACGAGTATTTTGATCCAAGACGCAAATCAACCCTGAGCAAATAAAGCTCGGGGTTGATTGCGTCTTGGATCAAAATACGAGTCGGTATCCCACAGCTTGATGGGGTGTAAATGCTTTATCATCCTTTTTTTGGCCAATTTATGGTATATTTTGAACGTTTATCCTAGTAAAAACTGACAGTCGACAGCGGCTGCACATGGCAGACGAACGAGTTTGTGCGTTGGCAGAGCACGACGCCGACAGAATAAAGTGCGCCTTTTTATGCTGTCAAGACGGTGTCAATTCACTCATGAACTCAAATCCAAACAAAACCACAAGTTTTAACTTCCACTAAAGACGCAAACAAACATGCTGACGCTTTCAAGGAAATGTAAATTTGGGAGGTGAATGCGAAACCGATCAAAACTGAACAGCTCTGTTCACGCTTTGCACGATTAGGGCGCGTTCAAGCGGGGTTCTGCCTGTTGCGATTTTCACGATATCTGAATCTTTGTGAGTGTTTATTCTAATATTTGTAGTACATGTTCACCGATTAAAGTGACCTTCCCCCCAGCAGCTACATTTTATAACTGCATGCATGACTCAAACGATTCAAGAAGCTTCTGTTCAATCGGAGATCTAGACCACGAATCCGCTGCCATTCTCTGCGCCGATAGCACACGGCCAAATCAGTAAACTGCATACATGCCGGCGAGGCGCCAGCCTCGATTGAACGTTTTGAGAACGAATTTTGATAAGTGTTGGTTAAAACTGTCCGAAATTTGAGTAAGGATTGCTTGCTAGTTACAGGCTACTGTTGTTTTGTACTTGTACGACGAGTTTATGAAGTTGGAAACACCGATATGCCGAGTCAAAATGTTTCATCGTCGATGGTGTTGACATGAGGAGCGAGTTCTCCCTGAGGAGTAGGAATACATGTACTTGCTCATCGATGACAACGGGTTTTTTGCCAAAAAGGTTGTATCTCTGTTCTTTCTTTCTGAAAGAAAGAACCTTTTTGCAGGGAACCATGCCTGATTGTCATGTGATGTCGTGCTCTGTGTCACATGATTTCTCAAGTACTAGTACAATACGGACACTTATTACACAGGAGAGATCAAAGAAAAAGATGCCGCCATGGATGATAATGCGATTTAAGCGAACTGCGATTTATCCGACTTCGTATTTAGCGGATTTTACTCGTATACCATTTAAAGCATCAGCCGGGACCTTGACAATGACTACACGTAAATCGTACCCGATTCATGCGAGGCCGGGAACTAGAAAATGATACGATTCAAGCACAGTAGGACTGATTCGCCTACGAGTGTTTCATGATTACCTGTCGGCCTTACTCTGTAAGTAGGCTATCAACCGTCGCGCACCCTGCGTTCCGCTAGCGATAAACTTCTCAAAATTCCGAAGCGTAACATGAAAACTGCCGGAGAGCGCTCTTTCAGCTTCTTAGCCCCGACTGTCTGGAAATCCTTGTCAATCGAACTCCGCCTTCAGACCTCACTGCCTCTGTTTAAATCGCATCTGAAGACCTATCTCTTCCGCCAAGCCTTTGATAGCTAAACCTCTGTTAAGTCTGTCTGTGTGCATCATGAGTTCGTTGCACTGCCAATTGTATGTATGCTGGGGGGGATGTAAATAGCGTGTGTGTGTGTGTGTGTGTGTGTGTGCGCGTGCTTATATGCGCAGCGAGTCCTTGAAGTTGGAGAACGGCGCTCTATAAAAGCTATGTAGTATTATTATTATTACCTTAAAGCGGCACCTGGCAGGATAATAATAATAATAATAATAATGAGTATTCTATAGGCGCGGGGGGGGGGGGGGGGGGGCAGGAAGCCGGAGTACCCGGAGAGAATCCCCGACGATCGGCCCGAATGATCGGTGCCACATACGAGACGGAAGGAGAAAGAAAAATTCTTTGTCCCGACTGGGACTCGATTCCCTGCCTCTTGCAATGGTGACAAGTGTCTTAACCACTAGACCACCGACCGCCCCAGGATGAGCAGTTCTCTCCGTGTCAAATACGTGTTTCGCACAGATGCTGCCACTACTGAGTCAGTGATTCTCCCAAAGTGTATTTTAGTGCTATGTTAACTTGTGATATCGCGAGTAGCACTGAGACGACCACGTGGCTGTATAGCTATAGTCTTGTTTTATACAAACGCGTCACTTCACTAACTAGCGAAGTTAGCGGTAGGCTCATGTTTTGGTTCACATCTTAGCAACGACAGCACCAAGGGTGGGGGTTGGGTGGGTGGGGGTTTGGGGGTTTAACGTCCTTTTCCACCACATACGGGTGATATCAAAGACGGGACAACGACGAAAAAGCCAGCACAAATATTTGGCCCCAGCCGGTATTTGAACTCACGAGCCGAGGATTAGAAGTCCAGCGCTCTATCATTCGGCCATCCCGCTCCCCGCGACAGCACCCAAACCAGAGTGGTTTATATTTTGCGTGCGTCTAAATGGTATCATGTTCTTGTCACCATTACAAGCCTAGGTAAATCCATAAATCATAAATCATTCAGCCCGTTACCAACACCAACCCGTTGTTTTGGCAGTGTGTATGTATGTGGGTGTGTTATGGATGTTGGTTGTTTATCACCTTTTGTATACATTTGTAGGGGAGCCGGGGTGTTAGAATGGTAGAGCGCTGGACTTCTAATGCTCGGGTCGTGAGTTCGTATCCCGGCTGGTGCCAAATATTTCTGCTGGCTTTTTTTTTAATCGTTTATCGTTGCACCCACCCACCCCACCCGTATACATTTGTAAAGCGCCTACAGCCCCGGCTTCGAAGATTAGGCGCTATAAAAACCCTCATTATTACTATTACTTAGTATTAGGTCGGTCTGTGAGCTTAAAAGAGCTTAAAAGACCTACAGGTATGTATCTTGAATGATGAATACAACTCCGTATACCATGCACTGATGTATGTTGGCCGTGCAAATGAAAATACAAACGGCTTCTGTTGGCTTGGCGCCCTTCTGTGAGTTGCTGTAAGTTGTAACTTTGCATGTCTTTAAATGATAAGTTCTCTTCTTTAGGCATGTATCAACGTTGGTTTCAGTGTTCATCGTGACAGGTTTTTTTTAACATTGTAAGTGAGTTTTGTTTTTGTTTGTTTGGTTTTTTTTCGCGCGCGCGCGCGCGTGTGTGTGTGTGTGTGTGTGTGTGTGTGTGTGTGTGTGTGTGTGTGTGTGTGTGTGTGTGTGTGTGTGTGTGTGTGTGTGTTTTCCTATGAACATGAACATTTTGTATGACACAAGGTGGTGTCAGCCGTCAGAGGTACTTTGAAAGAAGTTACACGTTGGGAGTCGGCAAACTTCAATCAATCAATCAATCAATCAATCAATTGCACTTTATTCATCCCGAAACGGGCAATTAAGATTGAGACAGGCTCAGTATAAATCAGTATAAAACTTGATACATTGACTGCCGGGCGCACGATGGCAGGGATACTTGTAGGATCGGGAAAAAAAAGTTGATCGTCGGAAAACGGACCCGCTTAGTCATCTGGTGGTGCACAACGCGAATTGCATGCTGAATCTAATGGAATACGTGTATAACATCAATATGGTGTAACCGTCGGAGTAGTGGAAACTGAGATTTAAAGGGACAGATCCTGAATTCATTTTTACGCAGTACGCCTGCGTGAGGCATAGTGCGTGCGAAATGTTAGGTACTGCGTTTTTAAATTTTTCTTTTTCTTTATAAATCAACAGTGACCACGAAAGTGAAGTGGACGCGATACAAATCCGTAAAGCTCTCATGGAACGAAGCATCCCAGTTCTGTGCCGAGAGAGGCCAGCATCTTCCTGTGGTTCACAGCAAGCTGGCCATGGCCGGGATGCAAGACGCCGTCAGAACCAAGTTCAACTCTGTGTATGTATGGACGACCCTCTTTTGGATATCATCACATATCCCCACAGCACGAGTTCGAATCCCGGCTGGGGCCAAATATTTGTGCTGGGTTTTCATGGTTGCCCCGTCTTTGATATCACCCGTATGTGGTGAAAAAGGACGTCAAACCCCCAAAACACCCACCCACTCACTCCCCACAGCACCGCTCAGTTGGTGTAGTTCGCAAATGTATACCAGTCACGTGCCGGGGGGGAGCAAATGAACTCCAGCTATCTACTCAGTGGTGCGGATTGTATCCCGCGCTTCAGTCCGGTCAACTCTCGCGATATTGCCATGCTATGTTCGTCGAAAGGCTCGTTGCCGGAAAGCGAAACGGTTACAAATTACGACAGATACTGTACACGTACATATATCTTCATCATGTGATGGCTGCAGTTGTTTAATGCTTACATGCTTCAAGTACTTTCGTAAAACGAAGTTAGCTAGCTGTCACGTGACTTCAATAGGCGAGGCCCAAATCCAGGATACATTTGCACCCCGTCCCGCGCAGCTGGTGCACATTTGCTCCCCCCCCCCCCCCCCCCTGTAAATGACTGGTATACATTTGCACTCTCTAACAAACGAACTACACCAACTGAGCCACAGTACCCCACCCAACCCATCACTCCCTCACCTCACCCCAGCATATCTCTGATTCAGCAGTAGTTGTAAATGATGACTGGCAACAACAACAACGACGACGACGACGATGATAATGATAATGATGATAACTGACGTAGAAATCGAAACCATACAAGGTATTCCTCGCTTGGGTGGCTGGGTGGGAGTTTGGGCGTTTAACGTCCCTATCCACCACGTAAGGGTGACATCAAAGACGGTTGCTCGATTGGATAATGGAATCTCTGTCCTCAGTTCAGACTTCTGGATCGGGTTGCACAGTGTGGCAGAGGGAGCGGAACCCGATGTC